>ML818418.1:97866-109404 GCA_009831015.1 Picea engelmannii | reverse complement strand
TCACTACCAGTTGATCACATCCACCACAATAGCATACAACTACTTTCCAGAGAGATACAGTCTCCACAAAAATCATATCATCTGATATCAACCTGCATAAACAATATCATGATACAATCTGAGTCATTTGGGCCATTCCTCCACTCACATCTGTGAGATATGGAAGAGAATATTCCCTCGAAAAGTTAAACATCAGTCATGGGATGTCTGGACTATTCTTCCCAGGCATAGAAGAATAATTGTCCCTGATTTATGAACCTGGACCATTCACCTAATTGGGCCATTCTTCTGACACTAATCACAGTGTAACCTAGAGAGAATGAGTCTGCCCTGGGGAATGAGTATCCATGATTGCTAAACCTGGACCATTCACCTAACTGGACCATTCTTCTGGCACTAATCATAGTGAAACATGGAGAGAATGAGTCTTCCCTAGGGAATGAATGTCCGGACCATTTCCTATGGAAATGACTGTCCTGCACCAACCTCCCCTAATGAACCATTCTTTGAAACTGCTGACAACTGTGAAATTCGAAAGAATTACTACCTGGAGAGGCAGACCATTATGCTTGACCACTAATTAGAGTGACTGCCAAGAAGAATGACTATCCTAGACCATTCCCCCACACTAGCCATAAGGGGAATTGTTGTCTATGGTACATCAATCTATCAGACCATTTTCATTACGAAAATGATTATCTGATATGGACCATTTTTCGAATTGGAAAATGAATTTCCGCTAGAAATCTAGGGCCACTTTCCGGAATGGAAGGTGACTGGACAACTTGGACCATTTTCCAAACTGGAAAATGACTACCCATAAATCAATAATATATCAATTCTCCCTCCTAACCTAGGAGTAATCACTACCCTTTCCAATAAGGAATTCATCTCCATGAGTTCAGCTTGTCCCTTAAGTACACAAACTTTTCATCTAGGACATAGGCTTTACCAAAAATATATGCTATTTGCTCGTATGTGGAGATATACTGGAGAACCACTTCTCCCCTCTTGACTCTATCATGGAGAAAATAATACTTGATCTCAATGTGCTTCAAACTGTCATGGAACACCAAGTTCACTAAAAGATTCACACAACTATGATTATCACAATATATCACGGTCGAATCTAGCACTATATCAAACAATCCAGAAATCGGCTTATGAAGCCACACTGATTTCGTACAAGTATCACAAGATGCAATATATTATGCTTCTGTAGTGTTGAGTGCAACAAAATTTTGTTTCCTGCTATCCCATGATATCATGGAAAAGCTCAAGCTAAAACATTTCCAAGAAGCACTTCTTTTGTTATCTGCACTTCTTACCCAATCTAAATCGATAAATCCATGCAATTGTATATCATAACTTAAACGTCCCATGAAGACATTTCAAGGCATGCTTTCTATTTATTCAATTCTCATGGCTAGGCTCCACCTAGAACTATTTTCACAACAAAACAAATATCTGGCTAAGTATTCTCCAAATACATTAACAAGCCATTCAATTGTCGATACATGGACAGGTCTATTGGATCAGAGTCTCTCAAATTATTCAAATTTATCATCAAGGGAGTTTTCCATGGATTTGTAATCCATTATCCCATACTTTTGAAGAACCATTTCGATACACTTTCTCTATCATAGGAATTTTTCACCACGCTTATGTTGTACATGAGAGGCTCTGCACCATGTTGCTTGAATCCATACAAGGTCTTCTTCTATCTGCATACATGGGTCACTTTTTGGTATACCTCAAAACCTTGAGGTTTCTCTACATATGATTCTTCTTCAATTAATCTATTGATAAGAACAATCTTTACATCCATCTGATGTAAACTCCAACCCATGTATACTGCAAGAGATATAATGGCTCAGGTAGAGGTATATCTGGTTACTGGAACAAACTGTCATCATAGTCTTCTCCCTCCTTCTAGGAGAACCCTCTAGCCCTGAATATCGCCTTGCATCTATCAATGCTTCCATCTTCCATTTCTTCTTCTTGACTAGAAGTCAAATATCCTCAAGTGTTCAACACTTGGCTTATTTTCCAGAGAAAGCTTATTTTGGAGCCATGTTCTTCAATATACAATGAGGACTTCTATTCTGAACAAATACGGCTGCCATAGATTATTTTCCCCATAGAAACATGGATAGATTATGGTCATTCATCATTTCCTTAACAAATTCTTCAATGGAATGGTTCTTTCTTTCTTCGACATCATTTTGAGGGACAATTAGCTCCCTCCTAATCCCGACTGTTTTACAAAGAGGCAACGAGATTCTTAGAGATGTATTATCCTCCATTATCGAACCTCGAGATTTTTATATTCCACTTAGACATTGGTCCACACACATGTGATTGAATGATGTACACAAATCCTTTTTTATTTCCATGCTTCAATTAGAATTAGTACTTAGTGAGATCACCTGCCTCACCACTTGATGGAGTCATCTGCTCCATGTTTGAAACTGTCACTGTACCTCCTTATTAGAACTATTGCATGTGACCTGCCCGGAACAAGAACAACAAGAAAAAAAATATTTCCAGTAACATTTTCATAAAAACATATCTATGGTAACAAGAATGGTAGTCATCATAGAGTTACCAAGCTGACCTTCCCAGGAGCAAACAATAAATATCTCTCTAGAGGAGATGTTAGTTCATTTTTCAAAAATATATGTTGGGTATGTCTTATATTCTTTGCATGACTATCCCTAGTGGCTGCTACGTTGTGTCGGGTGCACATGGGGGTTGCAGGGGTTTGGGGGCAGCGTCCCTGAGAATTGTTTTTTTTCCTTGTGAAATGTGTCACATTTTTGCCTTGTTTTTCATGTTTCCTCGATTTTCGTGTCAATTGTTGGGCGGTTTTTAGACACATGGTTTTTGTCGATGGTTTTTTATTTACGGTTAAGGTATTAGGATTGTTGACTGATCCAAGTCATTGGGTTAGGTTTTTGGATGCCACTGGATCCTATATGTATATTGTATTGTAAACAATGTATCACTATCAATAAATATAGAATATGTTGGTTTTCCCAGTTTAGGTTTCCAGGGGAAAAATCTTTGTGTAATGTGTGTATTTTCCATTGTATCTTTTATGTTCTTTTATTGAAAATATGTTTGCAGTAAAATATTATACAAGGTTTAAATTTACATTTGGTATCAGAGCTTTGTTGGCTTCAGGGGGATGCTTTTGTGGTCAAGGGTTTGGCTCGAGACTGTGATAAGCCTTGTTACAGTGGAAGATCTGTGGTATTGATTTTTCAGGTGAAAAGAAATGGTGAGCAGTTCGAAAATGGAGATTGAGAATTTTAATGGGAAAAGTTTTGAGTTGTCAAAGCTCAAGATGGAAGATCTATTGGTGGACAAATATTAGTGGATCGCAGTGGATCCAAGTAATGTACCTACCTAAAATTTAGCAGATGACTGGAGAAAGTTGGATCGGAAGACGAAGAGCACAATCTGACTGTGTCTCTTAGATTCATTATTACTAAATGTGTCAGAGGAAGATACAACCAAAGATTTATGGGATAAGTTGGGGAAGTTGTATCAGTCTAAGTCCCCAGTAAATAAAATATTCCTGAGAAAGAAGTTGTATAACCTGAGGATGAGAGATGGAGACTCGGTGGAAGAGCATTTGAACGCCTTTAATACCGTGGTAAGTCAGTTAGTATATGTTAAGATTAAAATTTCAGATGAAGATAAGTGTATCAGTTTACTGTGCTCTTTACTAGACTCGTGGGATAGTTTGGCTGTGGTCATAGGTAGTAATACAATTGCCTTGAAGTTTGATGAAGTGGTCTCATCCTTGTTGTCGGAGGAGATGAGACATAAGGACAAAGCACAAATGCATTATTTGCAAGAGGACGCTCATAGGAAAGAAATAGATCTAAGTCCTCAAGTGGGAGATCTAAGTCTCTCAAAAATTTTGTAAAGGTATGTTGTAGATGTGGAAAACAAGCGCACTACAAGAAACAGTGTAGATCCAAAGTTGAGAAAAAGACGGGATCTGAAGAATCACCTTCAACAAAAGAAAATACCTCCAAGGAAGAAGGAGGGGATGTGTACTTGGCTTCTTCAAGCACACATGCAAATCATGAGGCATGGTTGGTTGACTCAGGTGTATCCTTTCATATGACTCCCCACAGGGAGTGGTTTTGTGAATATGAAAGGTATGATGGAGGTAATGTTTTCCTAGGTGATGACTCGACAATCAGAATCATAGGTTGAGGCTCATATATGGAAGGATTAGAACACTACCTAGTGTTCTGCACATCCCAGGATTGGCCAGAAATTTGATTTCTGTAAGAAAAATGGTCGATGCAGGGGTAAAAACAATATTTGAAAAGGAAACCTACAGGATGGTTCGAGGAGAAATGGTGTTGTTGAAGGGAGTTTGGTTTGGAACTCTGTATAAGCTGCAAGGAAGCACTATTAGTAATGGGTGTAAAATTTCAATTGTTCATGATGTTGGAGTTAAAGAAGAAATAACTTCTACAGTCTTTGGAGAAAAGGTTATGTTGCGTCATTAAAGACTAGGGCATATCGGAGAGAAGGTTCTTTGACTACTACATGGTAAAGGTATGTCTAACTTCTCTCTGGATTTTGATTTATGTGAACATTGTGTATATGAGAAGAAAAATAGGGTAAGATTCCCCTCTGGTGCAACTAGGGAAAAATGAATTTTATAGCTAGTTCACATTGATGTGTTTGGACCTGTGTCGGTTCCATCATTGGGAAAATTTATATACTATGTCTCATTTATTGATGAATTCTCGAGGAATACTTGGATATATTTCCTCAGGAAGAAATTTGAAGTCTTTGACAAGTTTAAAAAGTTTAAGTCTCTTGTTGAGAATCAAATAGAGAAAAGAATTAAGGTGTTGAGGAAAGATATGGCGGAGCGTTCTGTAGGAATGAATTTGAATAATTATGTAAGAAGTGTGGTATAGAAAGGCATAAGACTAATCCATATACACCTCAACAGAATGGAGTTGCATAAAGAATGAACAGGGCGTTGATGGAAAAAGCAAGGTGCATGCTCAGTGGTGTCGGGTTAGGGCAATAATTCTGGGCAAAGGCAGTGGGTACTGCATGTTACCTGGTCAACATATCACCCTCATCAGCGCTGGATGACAAGACTCCACAAGAGGTATGGACTGGTAAGAAACCTTCTCTCACACATCGCAAGGTATTTGGTTGTGAGGCCTATGTTCATGTTTCAAAGGAAAACAAGAGTAAGCTAGATAAGAAGGATGAAAAGTGTATCCTTATTGGGTATAAAGATGCTCTCAAAGGTTATAAGCTTTGGAACCCACAAACTAAGAAGGTTGTGTATCGATGATATGTGGTATTTAGAGAAATCAAGGATGTTGTTAAACAAGAAGTCCTTCAAAGTAAGGAAGAACCAGATAAAATAGAGTTTGATTTAAAGGATGATGAATCAGACTCTACAAAAGAACAAGAATAACCTTGTAACCCCCTGTATGCAAAGAAAAGAACAAGTGGGAGAATGTTGGGTATGTGTTATATTATTTGCATGACTAGCCCTAGTGGATGCTACGTTGTGTTGGGCATGTAGGGGGGTTTGAGAGGGGGGCGCTAGGCCCCCCTTTCATGGGTTCAGGGGCGGTGCCCCCAAGAAATTTGTTTTTCCTTGGGAAACGTGTCACATTTTTGCCTCATTTTTTTGTGTCGCCTCGATTTTTGTGTCCATTGTTTGGTGGTTTTTCAACACATTGTTTTTGCCAATGGTTTTCTATTTTTGGTTAAGGTATTAGGGTTGTTGACTAATCCAAGTCATTGGGTTAGGGTTTTGGATGATGTTGGATCCTATATGTATGTTGTATTGTAAACAATGTATCACTATGAATGAATATATAATATGCTAGTTTTCCCGGTTTGGGTTTCCAGGGGAAACATCTCTGTGTAATGTGTGTATTTTCCATTGTATCTTTTCTATTCTTTTATTGAAAATTTGTTTGCAGTAAAATATTGTACAAGATTAAAATATAAAACATCTATATCAATATTATTCATATGCCATCAATTATTCATTATAACTAGCAATAATAGAACCTTTCAAAACTGCTTTCACAATTTGTAATGTAGCAACTATCACCCTTGATATATACAAATTGGAAGCTTAACAATTTGATCAAACCTAGAACTTGAAGCCTCAACTGCTATGGAGGGTGTGCTTGTTCCTCTGAATGCATTGAATCCAATATTACAGCTTGGACAACATCTCTAGTACTTTCTCTGCAAACACACTCATTATTTTGCTATATGATATAGCTTGGATAACATATACAAGTGAATATTTTTGAAGTCTTGTAGCATCGTCCAACATGTCTTCCAATATGAAACTAGATTCCATATTGACAAGAAGAGATTAGAAACTGAATCAGAAGATTCAATTATTATAATAAGATAGAAACTCTAAAATTTCAAATTTGACCACAAGTCAATCTATGACTTTGAATTTGATCATTCAACCTTTGACTTTGACTAGTTAAACTTTGACCAAAAATTCAAACCTGACGTTTTTTTCTAGTTGATGGTACCAAGAGGTGCGCTAGGCTAGGGTGCACTAGGATGTTAAGGAATTAGGTCAAACACTTAATCAAAATTTCCTAAACACAAGGGTTAGGGTTTGTTGCAGTTGCATAATCAGAAAACCTAGCTGCAGTTGTAATTGGTGCCACAACGAGCTTAACAAAGAACAACCAAACTACCTTCTAGTGGTTAGACTTTTTTGAAGGTGGTTTGGGCCCATAACCTGTTAGAATTAAATATATGTGCTCTTTTACCATAGACAATATCACTATTGTCACCCAACCATAGGCATGCAACCACCCCCGGGAACCATAACCTTTTCTATATAGAATGATTCTGGAAGCAACACTAGAACCAACATATAACCAAGAGAGATCATCTTTCTCCAAAGATAGCTCACCAAACAGAAAGTCCCAAAGCCACAGAACAAGAACAATACTCAGCTGCAACATTTGTAGTTGCAACAGTTGTTGCAGTTGTAGTTGCAGTTGCACTTACCAAGAATACCACCAATAAACATCACCAAGAACACCACCAAGAGATAATACAGAATAGGGTGCATATATTAGGATATATGGAACTAGAGAAAGAGACCAAGAACCATCATAGAATATCAACCTTCCATCCTTGCAGCTGCAACTCCAAACTTGCGCCAAAATTGACTGAGAGAGTGTGTGAAGTGTGTGTGTAAAAATGAGCTAGATCATCTCTTATTTATAGTGGTTCTTGTCACTTGCATGGACTGACTTGTCCTTTTAGAATCTAATACTTTAATATTAATTCTTTTACTGAGTTGAATTGTCTTCTAGGGTTTCTACACATAAGTTTAGGGTTTCTCTTTCTTCCAGAATATTCTATTCTAGCCAAAGGTTACACATGGAGTTTGATACCTCCCACAACTACCATAATATCAACACTCCCATCCTCCCTAATCATGATATGTGGCCCAGAAGGGGCCATTCCAAACATAGATCATGAAAATGTATAGTTAAAATCTAGCTATTTTGACCTCTTGCAAAAAAGAGAGCTTCATTCAAGGATACCAAAGAATATGTACCCCTCTCAGATGAATTGGTCATATCTTCCTTAAAGGAATTCACCCTCAAAGAGGGACTCATAGTAATACTAGGTGGAAGGTTACAAATCCGTCATATTCTTATTAGATTTAACCTACTATCCCTCATCAACCTCCATACTCTGAACCATAACAAAACCACCTATTGAACCATATCCACGATCCAACCTAGAGGGTTAACTAGAGGACCTTCAAAGCTACTCGAGGATGATTGTTAAAAACCTCTAGCACCTTTAGGAACCTCCTAAGAGTCATGATTCAGGTGGATATTGGTGGCCACCCACCTATTCCACTAAGACCCCCACCATTGCTTCTTTCAGTTTTTCAGTTTCCGTACAATTTACTATTTTTAGCAGTTTTTCAGGTCCTGAACTTCCGGAGTCGTTTTGAGGCCTTAAACGACGTTTTTTGGGAAAACGGGGAGCAACATGGATGATAGGTCAATGTTGCTCACCCAAAAGTTGTATTCCTCGGGTAGATATTTATAATGAGGTATGGAACGCGTCAAACAGAGATTGTATGCCAAAGTTACGTCCCCGGGAAGTTGATGTACCAACTTACCCAAACGGGGCCCATAATCTTGGCGTTTCATCTCCTAGGGTTAGGTCTTTGGATGTTTAGGGTTTTCCATTGTTTCTCGATAATAATAGGCCTTCGAGCCTCATTGTAAGAGAGTTCAGAGGCCAGTAGCTGCCACATCTATTTTCAGAGATAAGCTACCAACGCCCTAGCTAGTTTATTTCCATTCTGTCTGTAAGCATATTTCAGTCATTTGTTATTAATGAAATGAAGTCTTATTTCTGCTGCATCTCTGTGTTTATGTGTGTTTCTATATTTCATTGTGTTCCTACATAAATCTAGATCAGTGGTATCAAAGCGGTCTGCTCATTCTTGATCCTTCTTTGCATGTCCCCAACGAGGTCGGGGTATAAGGAGTTGGGGCTCGATCTAGTTGAACCTTTGCAAGATCAACCTCACAAACCCCAACGACTGCCCATGGGGGAAGAAAAGAAAGATGAGGGATCAAGAGATCCTATCAAAATGTTGCTCGAGGAGGCCCTCAAGAAACAAAGGAACGCGATGATGGACAACTTTGCCCAGATTCCCACTGGCGACGCATCGACATCCAACAACCACTCTGGAGGCACCACTCCTTTTAAGGTACAAGTAAACTTTGACATTCCAATATTTGAGGGCCAAATAGATGCAAATGTCTTAGATAGATGGTTTAATCTGTTGGAAGGATATTTCTCGGTTCATGACTTTTCAGACCGAGAAAAGATTATTTTTGCACTCCTCAAAGCCGCCCCCCATGTCAAGGACTGGTGGGAAACCTACTCGAAGCAACAGGGTGAGGGAGAACCCTCTCTTTTCTTGGGCACACCCACTTGGAATTCTTTCAAAGATGCCATCAAGGAACAATATTATCCTGTGGGAAGCTATGAGGACAAATACATAAAATGGACTACGTTGCGGTAGAAAAGGGACCAAGATGTGCATGAAATGACGAATCTGTTTCATACCCTACACACAAAGTTGGGTATCAAAGATTCAGAGAAAAATTTGGTGTTAAAGTATCGTAGTTGTCTTCACAGATACATTACGGAGGAAATGGAGTTCCTCGACATCTCCTCGCTTGGTGTGGCATACCGATATGTTGCCAAGATTGAGCAGAAGTTCAAACAAAAGAAGCGAGACTTTGGGTCTGCAAATCAGAAGAAAGGGAAAGGTACCCCCAAACCACAGAACAAAGGACCAAGCCAAGGAGGGGCAACCCAGGACAACCCGCCAAAGCCACAAGCAAAGAACAACACCACGAAGCCAAAAAAGGACACGAGGAAGCGGTGTGAGTTCCATAAGAGATCCACTCACAACACAAGTGAGTGTCGGGCCAAGCAATCACT
This sequence comes from Picea engelmannii, assembly GCA_009831015.1. Taxonomy (NCBI): domain Eukaryota; kingdom Viridiplantae; phylum Streptophyta; class Pinopsida; order Pinales; family Pinaceae; genus Picea; species Picea engelmannii. The sequence goes on along the minus strand of ML818418.1, from coordinate 99,864 downwards.
GGTAGTTGAGTTGAAGGCCTTTGAATCGGATACATTCTTTGACTCTGAATCAGAACCTGACAAGGGGAATGATGGGGGGAAGCAGATTATCGATGCGGAGCCCAACGCCACCGTTGCCACTACGAAGATCCAGAAGGAGGAACCAAAATATCCAGAGGAGGTGGAGTGTCTCTTCCATTCCAAGATGTGGGTAAAGGGTTCCCCATTGCAGTTCATTGTCGACAACGAGAGCCAGAAGAACCTCATCTCGGTAGAGGTCGTGAAGCGGTTGGGCTTGCCGACCATAGCACACCCACAACCATACACCATTGGGTGGTTGCACCAAGGACGAGACCTTTGCGTCAGTCAACAATGTCGCCTTCCCTACAACATCAAGCCCTTCACGGATGAGGTATTATGTGACATTGCTCCTCTTGATGTTTCTGATGTATTATTAGGCCAACTGTACTTGTGGAAGCGACATGTTGTGTATGAGTCCAAGCCTCATGTTGTTATTATCACTTTGGGCAATAAGATATACAGGATACCGGAGATAGCACTGCCTACCACCATCTCTTTGGTTACTGCAAAACAATGTAGCAAGCTCATTTCCAAAACCAGGAAATTTGTTTTCTTGATGATCCACCCTCAGGGAAAGAGGAAGACTGTGGCCATGACCTCCAGACAGGGCCCCGCTGCACGAAAACAATAGATGGATAAGGTCATGGAGGAGTATGAGGACATCTTCACCTCCCCCGCAGGGGTGCCTCTACACTGCCAGGTCAAGCACCCCATCGATCTGACCCCAGGTGCACCACTGCCCAATGGACCCATCTATCGGTGCTCTATTCTGGAGAATGACGAAATCAAGAGGCATATTCAGGAGTTGTTGCAGAAAGGTCACATCTGGTCGAGTTCATCGCCCTTTGGGAGCCCAATCGTGTTGGTGCAGAAGAAGGATGGGACTTGGAGACTCTGCATTGACTATCGAGCACTGAACAAGATCACTGTCTGGAATAGGTACCCGATCCCACGGATTGATGACCTTCTGGACCAACTCAAGGGGGAGAAATATTTCAGCAAGATCGACTTGAAGTCTGGGTATCACCAAGTACCAATCGAACCCTCTGATGTGTGGAAGACTGCATTCAAATCCAAGGAGGGCCTTTTCAAATGGTTGGTCATGCCTTTCAGGTTGATGAATGCCCCTGCAACCTTCATGAGGCTAATGGACGACATCATGTGGCCATTCACCAACTCATTTGTAGTGGTGTACTTGGATGACATTCTGATCTTCAGCCAGACTTGGGAAGAGCACCTCCACCACATCCGACACGTCCTCCAAACACTGTGACAACACAAGTTGTATGTCAGTTTGGAGAAATGCACTTTTGGCATGACCCAGGTTTAGTATCTAGGATACATTATTGATGAGTGGGGGGTGCATGTGGATCCAGCAAAGATCCAATTCATTCGGAATTGGCCAGCCCCAACCACCCTAATAGAGCTCTGCAACTTTTTAGGTCTTGCCAATTTCTACCGCAAGTTTGTGTTGGGATTCTCTCATATCACTTGGTCCTTGAGTCAAGTCACCAAGGGAGGAGCTAAAGCAAAATTATTTTGGTCTGAATCTCAATAGAAGGCATTCGGGGAGTTGAAGCATCGCCTCTGCTCTGCACCAGTGCTCACATTACCATACTTGTAACAACCATTTGAGATCGAGACAGATGCCTTTGACTATGCTATTAGGGCAGTCTTTACTCAACATGGGAATCCAGTGGCATATCACAGTGAGACACTTTCCGACATAGTCTGGAAGTATCCCACTTATGAAAAATAAATGTATTCCATTGTGCAGGCTTGTCGGCAATGGAATCATTACATTTTGGGAAAGGAAACGGTCATCCACACAGACCACCGACCCCTGTAGTTCATACAGACACAAGGGAAGTTGTAGAACGATCGCCATCAGAAGTGGTCCACATACCTGCAACAGTTTCATTTGAACATTAAGTACAA
>ML818418.1:82386-97814 GCA_009831015.1 Picea engelmannii | reverse complement strand
CATTATGATGGCCTGCAAGAAGAATATCACAGCAGAAGCCACTGCTAAACTCTTCTTTGAATGAGTGTGGGTACACTTTGGGATCCCACAGTCTATCATCTCAGATCGGGACAGTCGGTTCCTCAGTACATTTTGGTCCAACCCTTGGTCAATGCTGGACACCAAGCTCACCAAGTCAACAACTTTCCATCCACAAACTGATGGCCAGACAAAGGTCATCAAACGGATGATCGTACACATTATGCGCATGTACAATTCAAAGCATCCATGCACATGGGATGAGAGCCTCCCCTATGTACAACATAGCTACAACTGGGCTCTCCATAGCTCAACTAGCCATAACCCCTTTCAAGTGGGCTTGGGATTCCATCCACTATGCCCCATTGACATAGCCATGCCATTTGTCGCTACTCAGGAAGATTCATCTCATGTCCAATCTGAGGATGACAAGGCAAACAACTTCATTGAGCACATTCAACACATCCGCCAACAAGTTCATGACATCTTAGACAGAGCCAATGCTAAGTACAAGCAGCGACATGATCAACATCGGGTGCCACACAACTTCCAGGTGGGTGACAAAGTGTGGCTGCATTTGCAAAAGGAGTGCCTCGTTGGACCCCACCGCAAGCTTCGTCCGCTCTGATATGGTCTATACACCCTCACCAAGGCTGTAGGGGAAAATTCCTTTGAGCTCAGAATTCCACCATTCCTTGGTCGGCACCCAGTGTTCAATGTGGACTGCCTTCGGCCCTACTTTCCACCTCTAATAGACACATCCAACATGGCAGAACAACTCACACCAACATAGTTAAATCCAGACTACATGGAACAAGCCAGAACTGATCAAATCATGGATACACAGATCAAGCACACCTGAAAACAAAGGATACCGCTATATCGATTTGTTAAAGCAGGCCAACTCCTTCACCAAGGCAAGTGGCTCACTAGGGACCAAGTTCAGCAGAAGTTTCCTCATCTCATGGAGAAACTCAACGCAATGGGGACCATTTATTCCTAAGGGGGGAGGAATGATCCAGGTGGATATTGGTGGCCACCCACCTATTCCACTTGGACCCCCACCATTGCTTCTTTCAGTTTTTCAATTTCCACACAGTTTACTATTTTTAGCAGTTTTTCGGGTCTTGAAATTTCGGAGCCGTTTTGAGGCCTTAAACGACGTTTTTTTGGGAAACGGGGAGCAACATGGATGATTGATCAATGTTTCTCACCCAAAAGTTGTAGTCCTCGGATAGATATTTCTAATGAGGTATGGCACGCGTCAAACGAAGATCGTATGCCAAAGTTACGTCCCCGGGAAGTTGATGTACCAACTTACCCAAACGGTGCCCATAGTCTTGGCGTTTCATCTCCTGGGGTTAGGTCTTTGGATGTTTAGGGTTTTCCATTGTTTCTCAATAATAATAGGCCTTCGAGCCTCATTGTAAGAGAGTTCAAAGGCCAGTAGCCACCGCATCTCTTTTCAGAGATAATATACCAACGCCCTAGCTAGTTTACTTCCATTCTATCCGTAAGCATATTTCAGTCATTTATTATTAATGAAATGAAGTCTTATTTCCACTGCATCTCTGTGTTTGTAACATCCCGCTCTGGCGCACTAAGAAAACTTATTCTTTGAGGACACTTGCTCGCAAGTGATCTGGACTTTTATAATAAGAAAACATTTATCCTTGATTATGATGCGATATGATAGATGACATGATGTTTTGCTGCTTTGACATGGATAGGTGCTATTGACTCGGTTTTACTGAGTGTGTAGGGTTTTTGACCTTGAGGATGCAGAGGCATCGACGGGACCCCTTGGACTCTGGATCGAGTCAGGGAGTGTTCTTTGGGGTTGATGGTTTACTGTGATTTTAGTATATTTGATTTGATGATATTATGTGAACATGTTCTGATACGATTTTTGATGATGCAGGCTGACGATAGCTTGCCGACCATATGGAGTAAAGGGGCCACACACGATTTCCAGAGAGGTTGAGGGAGAGGTGTGGACAGCATCCCTGCCACAGCCTACTAGCACTCTCGCTATGGCTTGAACTGTAGGTTAACGATTACCTAGTTCGAGAGGATCCACGATCTTGTGAGGACAGACTGCGACAGTCGCTCACGATGATTCTAAGGGGCGCGCAATAAGGCAGGGGCCTTATTCCTTAAAGCCCTTAGTCTCCCACAAGTTCACCTGGCAGAGTGTTGACTCCAACAGTTATTGATGTCTACCAATCAGTCAAGAAGCGAGTGACACACTTGGAACACATGGTGCATCCTGAAGGGCACGTCGCGCAAAGGAAACACTAGAAGCGAGTGGCACCCTTGGAGCACGTGGTGCATCCTGAAGGGCACGTCGTGCAAAGGAAACACTAGAGGCGAGTGGCACCCTTAGAGAACGTGGTGCATATTGAAGGGCACGTCGTGCAAAGGAAACACTAGAGGCGAGTGGCACCCTTGGAGCACGTGGTGCATCCTGAAGGGCACGTCGCGCAAAGGAAACACTAGAGGCGAGTGACACCCTTGGAGCACGTGGTGCGTCCTGAAGGGCACGCCGTGTTGATGTTGATGAATGAACAAACCTAGATGGTCCTAAGACATTTAACACATTAAGAAATTCTTAAACTACTTCCCTAATTAAATGTCGCCTAGTTTAGAATCTAAGTCCTAAGTCTAAAACTTCTCAGGGTAAAATTTTGTCTAACCTTAAGAAAAGACCCTACAAAAATAAAAATAAAAATTTAAACTAAAAACCACTTAAGTAATAGTTTTAGTCTTCATAAATTTTTGGAGTAAAATGAAGACAGTAATAATTTAATTAAAATCCATGGTTTAAATTGTAAGGAAGAAATAAATTATTTATCTTGTGAAAGTGTAAAAAGATTTCAAATTAATAATAAAAGGAAAAGAGTAAATAGCGCAACTGCCATTTTGGCCCCAAAAAAAAAGGGGAAAGAAGGGAATAATAAAAAAATTAGGAAACTAAGGAATGGGGGGAAACATAATAAGGGAAAGAGGGGAACTTATGGTAAAAAGCGAGGTCAACATAGTAAGGAATCTGCAATTAAGAACCTTCTAAATTGAACTAAATTAGCAACTTCATTTTAGGGAAAGTATTTAAACCTATAAGGGAATCTAGGAACACCTAGGAGTAAATTTAGGAGCAACTCTAGATGGGTGAGGGAAATGAGACAATTAATAAATTTAAAGAAAATAATTATTGGAGGAAAGAGGGGGATGGACGACACTTGTGCGAAGGAGAATGTTTAGAATTTTTTTATTAAAACTTAATTTAAATGTGATTTAGGGAAAGTTGGAGGTTCTAAAAACTCTATAAAATAAAGGGAAGATGAGGAAGAAAGGGATCGACTGTAAGTGTAACGTTATGCTGCCAGATTTGTGACTTGACTGATTACTTGTGGGGAGTTGGGATTTCCCAGCTCGGATAGGAGTGGTAGCTCGGCCTTGCGAGGCGAGATGGGAGTTAGATGTACCATCTGGATAGTGTGTGGCCCCTTTGTGGCTCGGGGGGCTAAGGGGGAAGCAGAGTACCCTAGAGTTGGCTGGGAGGTACCAGTGAGGTCTCAACGGTCGGCGAGCGGAGCAGCACGGAGCACGCGGACGTCATTCGAGGCAGGCGATCGGGAAAAGGTACACTCCTTGATTTGTAGAGTAGAATGCATTAGATGTATGATTAGATCTGCATGTGTATTAGTAATCTGGATGGAAGATCATTTAACTTCAATCGGTGTGGTTTTCATTGGACTGAATGGTTTTTCTTTATTTACATACTTCGACGAATTTTTTTTTGTGTATTTAACTTGCTGCAAATTTTACTATGTAAAATTAGAGAAACCACTAGCCTTGTATTTATCATTTCGTCTCCATCCCCTGAACGACGAAACTCACCACGTACAATCACGCTGGAAAACTTGTTTCTGGCACACTCCTTTTGTAATTTTATTACCCAAGAGAACTCCTTCTTGGCAATTTCGTTTTGGTATTTGGTTATGGTGAACTTGGTTCAGGAATTCAAATTTTCGGTGTAATTATCTCTGCGTCTCCATCCCAAATCATCACTCTGCCCTTTTCCTCTTTGTGTACTTCAAGCTTGTGTTGGGACCTGGACCCCCGGCGAATCCACCCTTGATCGATTTGACCGCATTTAGGTACCACTGTATTCTAAACGGTCTCAGGGCCATTCATCCTTACCTAGGACCTGCTAATCCATTGCTAGATTCGGTGAGTAGTTTCCCAGCAGGCTTATTCAAGCGAGTTATACTCGAGTCAAACTTAAATTGTTGAAGCGTTGGGTATGGCTATGTTTTTACAGGTATAGCGTTTTTTTTAATTAACTAGCGTAGGGGCAAGTGAATCCTGTTAGGAGTCAGGCGGTTGAGCTAGGCACAACAAAATTTTGTTTTCTGGTCTATTGTTTGAGGGTGTTGACAGTCCACCCTTGACCGCATCCTCCTCTAACTGTGCCTGATGAGATGTTTAAGAAAAATCTGTAACCGAAAAAATGTGTAACAAAAATATATGCAACCCACCTTCAACGGACATAGAGGGCATCAAAGCCAAAGAGAGATTCTAATGTTATAGCAATTCAGGACAGCCATGAGGCGTTATGACAATCCACTTGGTAAAATTTTCTAGCCCATTTTAAAAAACATATTAATCTCTAACCGCGTCCACCTGAGTCGACTCTGTCATAAACTACTGCCAGGACAAACTCTATTGATGTTTAAGATGCCACTGTTTGGTTTCCACACCTTCTCAGGGGTCAGCATGCATTTTCTTAATGTGCATTGAGATCATGGCTTCCTTCTTAATCTGGTTACGGTCAAATTCCGTGGATCGTTCCTTGTGCTGCCTTAAGGGCTCGAATAATTATATGAATTGATGCAGGAGCATGTTGCGTAGGGACAACTATTTAAGCCACATGTCCCTGCTCCCTTGACCTTGACCATTCCAGCACTTAACTCTGTTTAAGATTTGAATGCCGACAGGAGCTGGAGTGGTAGCTCTGCGTTTTACCTTATTGTTGCCTGCGCCTTGCTAGTTTGAAAAACCTGTAGCTTCCGTCGTTATCTCTCCTTCCCGTGTACTCACATATCTTTGGGAAAACGAAAACCACCTTCTGGCATCCAATTCATGTTAAAAGTGTAAATTTTGACCCAATCGTCGGGAGTTCGCTCTATGTGTTTTAATTACCCTTCTGGCTGTCGCGATTTAATTGTTGTTGAGAGTTATGAGTCTGTTTTTGTTTAGTGGTTAGAAATCACTGTTGTTTAGGTGAGATTTCTTTGCGCTGGTAATGGCAGTTACTCCCAGCTAAATCCCCCTTTGCTGCCTGTATTACCATTTACTATTTACCCGCCTTTACATTTCATAGACTTCTTTGCTGCCATCAAAATTTATGGGACCTTTAAGCCAGCATTGTCTTTATCACTAAATATAGAAGAATAGTTGTTGAGTAGATCGTTTTTACTTACTGTTATTACTTAGCGATAAAAGGAAGGTTGTATATGAGTACGTCCAGCTGGAAAAAGAAATGATTCTAGTTATTAAATTCAAGATGACATTAACTGTTTACTATATAGTAAGTTCCTTGAAATAGATTGATCCAATTGAGAGATTTTAGCTATTAATGGGAAGCATTACCTCCTGGAATTTGTATTTGGCTTTATATTTTACTTTTTTGAGGAATAGTCATAATACTTTTTTTGTTTAAAGTTGATGAATGATTAGAACTTCTTAATATTGGGATCTTGGTAATGTAATCATCTATGCATCCATTTAATTAATTCTTTTAAAATATTAGCCTAATGTATTTCCTATAGGATTTTATTGATGTGTCAATAGCATCATCTTGATACAAATTAGTTTAATTACTTTAACGAATTTAACTGATGCGATAGCTCCATTGATTTAAAATAGTATATTTACCTTAATGTTTTTAACTGGTGCCAAGATTTTATTTCCTTGACCGCTTAGTATCCCCTATGCTATCATCCTGATTTTCTTCGAATGAACACTAGGATTATAATTTTCAAAGTATTCTTAAATATAATGGTGGGATGAGGATTCTAGAGTAAGGTTGTCAAGAGGTGAATGATCTAATTCATGTTGTATTGTTATATATACATAAATACCTGATTATTAGATTGCGGGCATAAAATAAAACACCTATAACACTAATAATAACTTAGGGAAAATTGTTTCAGATAATGTTCTGAGGATTTTTATAATTTAAAATTTGTGCCTTCCGTAGAGGTCGTGGTTGTCCATTGATTTTTGTTGTACTTGGTTGTATTCTTGCATTGCTTGGTCTTCTTGTGCCGGACGGGACGTAGACACCTCCATGTTCCTCAAAACAGTCGCCAGCCCTGAGACCTTAAATGGTTAAAATCGATGGGAACCTGGGCTTGAGCGTTGCTTATGTGTCTTGGAGGTCCTAACCATTGTAGGGTAGGACGGGCGGGAATTCGGTCTTATTTATTAGTCAGTCTTACCTATCGTCGATTGATCGTCGTTAAATGCATGCAGTTACTTGATGTGCGTATTATGTCGTCTTGTTGTGTTCGTCGTGATTGTGTCTTGTTCGTCACCGGGTGGTGACGCAGAGTCGAATGTGTTGTCTCCCTTGTACACGCGCACACACACTTTTAAAAACAAAAAAATTGTTGCACTTGTTATAAGAGGTTTGTCGTCGTAATGAGGAGGATCGTTACATATGGTATCAGAGCGGGTTCGACCCGCGACTTGGGATCGCTATGGCTTTCGTTGACATGATTTGATTATACTGTTGTTGATCGTGTTGATTGTGTGCGTGAAGGTAATCATGGTTAGAGGATGCCACGGAGGCATATGACGGGGTTCTAGGGGAGGAGGCGCGACACCTCTAGTAGCATCCACACCTAAGGGTTCTAACCCCCAGGGAGACGAGCAGGTTCTCGGACAGGAGAAGATAGCAGTTGGCGACGTAGTTGGGATGATGAGATCTTTCCAGTGCATGTCCGAGGCACTGATCAGTCGCTTGGACAAAGATGAGGCCAGGGTGCTGGCACCCGCTAAGGTTCCGCCGCGCGCACCGACCGTTACTAGTAGCATTCATCATGAACTCGAGAAAGTCAAATTTCCTGAGTTCTTTGGTGCCCCGGACGGCGCAGCCGCCAAGGCATGGTTGGAGAACATGGCGATGTGCTTCGCACTTCAAGATTATACCTCCAACATGAAGGTCCACATGGCGGTCTTTCAACTGAAGGGGAGCGCTCTTCTATGGTGGAAGACGCTCCTACCACAGCTGAACATGGATGTTGAAGATGTATCATGGGAACGGTTTCGAGAGCGGTACCTTTCAGAGGAATTCATTGAGCGTCAGCTCAATGAGTTCAATGCATTACGACAGGGAGGTCGTACGGTGTTCGAGTACGAGGCACGTTTTATGGAGCTTCTCTGGTATGCTCCGCACCTTAACACAGAGAAACTTGAGGTCAATCGGTTCATGTTCGACCTTAACGTAAGTCTGCGTGCAAAGGTTAGAATTTTGATGCCTCAAACCTTGCACGATGCCATCCAGAAGGCCCTCATAGCAGAGGAGGATCTTATCAGTGGGGGTCAGACCAGGACTCCAGCGAGATCAACAATGCAGGGTTCATTTGGAACACCGCAGCATCAGACACTAGCGAGAAATACATCGGGATATCGTGTCTTCCAGAGGGGATCCACTTTCACTACACCCCGGCGACCACCGCCTCAGCAACGAACACCTTATCAGGGACCACAACATCAACAGTAGCGTCGCCTATAGCAGCAGCAGTTTAGGCCTGTTCAACAAAATAGACCTAGGTTCCAGGCCAGTGGGCCGTCATCCTCTACTTCGGGTACCAGGACTACTGGACCAAAGAAGGGGTGTTGGACATGTGGGGAGCCACACTACCAGCGCGACTGTTCTGTGGAGAGGACCAGAGCGGCCAGATCAGCCGGACCCACTACCGTGGGAGATATGGGCAAGGTCCATTGGATTCATGCAGCGGTGAATAACCACCATGTGGAGCATAAGTCGACTGTGCTCGAGACGACAGGTACTGTCGTTGACTAGACCCTTAGTATTTTGATAGACCCAGGTGCTACTGAGAGTTTCATTTCTAGTGCAGCACTAAAAAGGATTAAGGTAAAGGCAGTCGAACAGGACGAGTTTAGCTTCGTAGAGATGGCTTTGGGAGCCAAACAGAAGGTTGGAGGAAAAGTTACGGGTTGTGCCCTTAACCTGGGAGAGTTTGTCACGAGGGTCAACTTGTACGTCACAATATTAGGATCTTATGACATCGTGATTGGTATGGATTGGTTAGAATCGCATGAGGCGATAATCAACTGTAAGATGAAACAGTTGAGCTTGATCAATGATGAGGGACAGAGACGTGTGATTGTAGGACGGAATCAGGGAGTTTCCCTGAGGTTCATCTCTTCCTTACAGTTACGGAAGAGTATGCGCAAGGGGTCCAAGCTTTATGCGATCCTTGTGCTCAACGAAAAGGGAGTCGCGGAAGGTCTAGAACACCTTCTAGTGGTGAAGGAGTTTGCAGACGTATTTCCAGAGGAGTTACCTGGGATGCCGCCGGAAAGGGAATTGGAGTTTACCATAGACCTGAAACCGGGGACCGAACCAATAGCAAGAATGCCTTATCGGATGTCGACCCCGGAGTTGCAAGAGTTGAAAATGCAACTGAAGGAGTTGCTGAACCTGGGACTGATATGTCCTAGTGTGTCACCATGGGGTGCACCTGTTATTTTCATTCGGAAGAAGGATGGATCGTGGAGGCTTTGCATAGACTACCATCAACTGAACAAGGCTACGATCAAGAATCAGTATCCCTTACCAAGAATTGATGATTTGTTTGATCAAATGAAGGGTGCGACGGTGTTCTCCAAGATAGATTTGTGATCAGGGTATCACCAGTTACAGATCAAGGAGGATGACGTCCCTAAGACCGCCTTTAAGACGAGATTTGGACACTACGAGTTTACTGTTTTACCGTTTGGACTGACAAACGCCCTAGGGGTATTTATGAGTTTGATGAACGGGGTGTTCCACGAGTACTTGGACAAGTTCGTCCAAGTATTCATTGACGATATTTTGATCTACTCTCGGATGACGGAGGAGCATGACGAGCACTTGCGTTTGGTACTACAGTGTTTGTGAGAGGACAAATTGTATGGGAAGTTGTCCAAATACTCTTTTTATCAATCGAGGATTCACTACTTAGGGCATGTCATCTCCGGCGAAGGCATCCCTGTGGATCCAGCCAAGGTTGAGGCTATTATGGAATGGCCTGCACCAACGAATGTCACAGAAGTGCGTAGCTTTATGGGTTTAGCAAGATACTATCGAAGGTTTGTCGAGGGATTTTCGAAGATAGCAAATCCGATCACGGAATTGCAGAAGAAAAACAAGAAGTTTGTTTGGACCGAGAAATGAGCGGAAGCATTTCAGAGGCTTAAAGAGTTGTTGATGACATCACTGATACTAAAGGTCCCTGACATGGACGCGGACTTCTTGGTATGCACAAACGCATCCAAGGAAGTTTTAGGCAGAGTCTTGATGTAAGACGGACGAGTGATTGCTTACATTTCGAGGAAACTGAGAAGGCATGAGGAGAACTACGCGACGCACGATTTGGAGTTATTAACCATCGTGTATGCCTTGAGGGTTTGGAGACACTACCTTGTTGGACAAAAATTTGAACTAAAGATTGATCATTGTGGACTACAACACATTTTTACGCAAAGCGACCTGAACGCGCGACAACGACGTTGGTCGGAATTACTTAGCGAGTACGACTTTGAGATTACTTACATAAAGGGAACGGTGAAACAAGTGGCATATGCTTTGAGTTGGAGGCCACACATCTTTTCAGTGTTGCCTCTTCAGACGAATCTACACGAAAAGATTCTAACCTTACAGCGTGACGACGACTGGTACAAGGAGGTCAAGGGTTTTATTGGACAAAACACAATGATGATACCACGATATGAGGGATATTCATTTGATAGCGATGGGTTGTTAAGGTTTAAAAATCGTATTTACGTACCGCCAAACAACGAGTTGAGGATGTTGATCCTGAGCGAGGCTCATAGAGCAGTTTACATGGCTCATTCAGGAGTTACGAAGATGAGGACAGATCTTAAGCCCTTATTCTTTTGGAAGGGAATGAGGGATGACATAGTTAACTATGTGGCCAGGTGTCTGGAGTGTCAGCAGGTAAAGGCTGAACATAGACACCCAACAGGATTACTACAACCACATGCCATTCCAGAATTGAAATGGGAAGTTATTTCGATGGATTTTAATGTTGGATTGCCACTGACGGCTAGGAGGCACGACTCGATTTTTGTAGTAGTAGACACTCTAACGAAGAGTGCTCACTTTATTCCTGTGCGTACGACGTATCAGGCACCTGACATAGCTAGAGTTTTCATCAGTGAGATTGTGAGGCTACATGGCATGCCTAAGAGGATTATATCCAATCGAGGATCGATATTTACTGGACGATTTTGGATGAGTTTCCAAGAGGCCTTGGGAACCCAACTTAACTTTAGTACTTCTTATCACCTAGAGACTGACAGAAAGATCGAACGAACGAACCAAACCTTGGAGGACATGTTGCGCATGTACGTGATGGACCAACAAAAGCGTTGGGAAGAATTCTTGCCACTAGTAGAGTTCGCTTACAACAACAATTACCAGAGCACCATTAAGATGGCGCCTTTCGAGTTTCTGTACGGGCGACCGTGCCGAACGCCTTTGAGTTGGGATCAACTTGAGGATAGGGTCCTGGTGGGACCCGAAGCGATCCAAGAAATGGAAGAACAAATGCAAACAATAAGACAAAGGATTAAAGAAGTGCAGGATCGACAGAAGAGTTATGTCGATGCGCATCGAGTCGACCGTAGTTATGAGGTCAGTGATTGAGTCTTCTTGCGGGTTAAACCGCATAAGAGTTCGATCAAGTTTGGAAAGGGAGCTAAACTCTCTCCTAGGTTCGTGGGACCTTTCAAGATTGTGGAGAAAAAGGGGCCCGTGGCCTATCGACTAGCCTTGCCTGATTCTTTGAGGCGTATGCACGATGTTTTTCATGTATATGTTTTGAGACATTATATTAGTGATCCTACACATGTGATTGACATGAGTTCCTTGCAGGTATCGGATGAGGGAGCGCTCACGGTTGAGTCAGTCTACAATTTAGATCATCGCATTCGACAGTTACGATGTCGAACGGTAGATCAGGTCAAGGTCTAGTGGGACAGTTATAGTCCACACTTGGCGACCTGGGAGGATGCATATGATATGCACCAACAATTTCCATTTTTTTTTGATAGATAGACTTATGATACTGTGATACACTTATTTCGGCATTTATACTATGAAACTTCGGGACGAAGTTTAGACCAAGAAGGGGTGTATGTAACATCCTACTCTGGCGCACTGAGAAAACTTATTCTTTGAGGACACTTGCTCGCAAGTGATCTGGACTTTTATGATAAGAAAACATTTATCCTTGATTATGATGTGATATGATAGATGACATGATGTTTTGTTGCTTTGACATGGACAGGTGCTATTGACTTGGTTTTACCGAGTGTGCAGGGTTTTTGACCTTGAGGATGCAAAGGCATCGACGAGACCCCTTGGACTCCAGATCGAGTTAGGGAGTGTGCCTTGGGGTTGATGGTTTACTGTGATTTTAGTATATTTGATTTGATGATATTATGTGAACATGTTTTGATACGATTGTTGATGATGCAGGCTGACAATAGCTTGCCGACCAGACACACATATGGAGTAAAGGGGCCACACATGATTTCCAGAGAGGTTGAGGGAGAGGTGTGGACAACAACCCTACCACAGCCTACTAGCACTCCCGTCGTGGCTTGAACTGTAGGTTAACGATAACCTAGTTCGAGAGGATCCACGATGTCGTGAGGGCAGACTGTGACAGTCGCTCACGATGATTCTAAGGGGTGCGCAATAAGGCGGGGGCCTTATTCCTTAGAGCTCTTAGTCTCCCACAAGTTCACCTGGTGGAGTGTTGACTCCAGGGGTTATTGATGTCTACCAATCAGTCAAGAAGCGAGTGGCACCCTTGGAGCACGTGGTGCATCCTGAAGGGCACGTCGCACAAAGGAAACACTAGAAGCGAGTGGCACCCTTGGAGCACGTGGTGCATCCTAAAGGGCACGTCGCGCAAAGGAAACACTAGAGGCGAGTGGCAACCTTGGAGCACGTGGTGCATCCTGAAGGGCACGTCGCGCAAAGGAAACACTAGAGGCGAGTGGTACCCTTGGAGCACGTGGTGCATCCTGAAGGGCACGTCGCTCAAAGGAAACACTAGAGGCGAGTGTCATCCTTGGAGCACGTGGTGCATCCTGAAGGGCACGTCACATTGATGTTGATGAATGAACAAACCTAGATGGCCCTAAGACATTTAACACATTAAGAAATTCTTAAACTACTTCCCTAATTAAATGTCGCCTAGTTTAAAATCTAAGTCCTAAGTCTAAAACTTCTCAGGGTAAAATTTTGTCCAACTTTAAGAAAAGACCCTATAAAAATAAAAATAAAAATTTAAACTAAAAAACACTTAAGTAATAGTTTTAGTCTTCATAAATTTTTGGGGTAAAATGAAGAGAGTAATAATTTAATTAAAATCCGTGGTTTAAATTGTAAAGAAGAAATAAATTATTTATCTTGTGAAAGTGTAAAAAGATTTCAAATTAATAATAAAAGGAAAAGAGTAAATAGCGCAAATGCCATTTTGGCTCAAAAAAAAAAGGGGAAAGAAGGGAATAATAAAAAAATTAGGAAACTAAGGAATGGGGGGGAACATAATAAGGAAAAGAGGGGAACTTATGGTAAAAAGTGAGGTCAACATAGCAAGGAATCTGCAATTAAAAACCTTCTAAATTGAACTAAATTAGCAACTTCATTTTAGGGAAAGTATTTAAACCTGTAAGGGAATCTAGGAACACCTAGGAGTAAATTTAGGAGCNATGTTTAGAATTTGTTTATTAAAACTTAATTTAAATGTGATTTAGGAAAAGTTGGAGGTTCTAAAAACTCTATAAAAGAAAGGGATCGGTTGTAAGCGTAACGTTACGCTACCGGATTTGTGACTTGATTGATTACTTATAGGGAGTTGGGATTTCCCAGCTCGGATAGGAGTGGTAGCTCGGCCTTGCGAAGCGAACTGGGAGCTAGACGTACCATATGGATAGTGTGTAGCCCCTTTGCGGCTCGGGGGGCTAAGGGGGAAGCAGAGTACCCCTAGCATTGGTTGGGAGGTACGCTCCTTTATTTGGGCGCGCGGACGTCATTTGAGGCAGGCGATCGGGCAAAGGTACGCTCCTTTATTTGTAGAGTAGAATGCATTAGATGTATGATTAGATCTGCATGTGTATTAGTAATCTGGATGGAAGAATATTTAACTTCAATCGGTGTGGTTTTCATTGGACTGAATGGTTTTTCTTTATTTACTTACTCCGACGAATTTGTTTTTGCGTATTTAACTTGTTGCAAAATTTACTGTGTAAAATTAGAGAAACCACTAGCCTTGTATTTATCATTTCGTCTCCATCTCCTAAACGGCGAAACTCACTGCGTATAGTCACGCTGGAAAACTTGTTTCCGACACACTCCTTTTGTAATTTTATTACCCAAGAGAACTCCTTCTTGGCAATTTCGTTTTGGTATTTGGTTACGGTGAACTTGGTTCAGGAATTCAAATTTTTGGTGTAATTATCTCTGTGTCTCCATCCCAAATCGTCACTCTGCCCTTGTCCTCTTTGTGTACTTCAAGCTTGTGTTGGGACCTGGACCCCCGGCGAATCCACCCTTGATCGATTTGACCACATTTGGGTACCACTGTATTCTAAATGGTCTCAGGGCCATTCATCCTTACCTAGGACCTGCTAATCCATTGCTAGATTCGGTGAGTAGTTTCCCAGCAGGCGTATTCAAGCGAGTTATACTCGAGTCAAACTTAAACTGTTGAAGCATTAGGTCTGGCTATGTTTTTACAGGTATAGCGTTTTTTTTTAATTAACTAGCATAGGGGCAAGTGAAGCCTGTTAGGATTCAGGCGGTTGAGCTAGGCACAACAAAATTTTGTTTTCTGGTCTGTTGTTTGAGGGTGCTGACAGTCCACCCTTGACTGTATCCTCCTCTAACTGCACCTGATGAGCTGTTTAAGAAAAATATGCAACCGAAAAAATGTGTAACACAAATCTATGCAACCCACATTCAGCGAACATAGAGGGCATCAAAGACAAAGAGAGATTCTAATGTTACAGCGATTCAGGACAGCCATGAGGCGTTATGACAATCCACTCGGTAAAATTTTCCAGCCCATTTTCAAAAACGTATTAATCTCTAACCACGTCCACCTGAGTCGACTCTGTCATAAACTACTGCCAGGATAAACTCTGTTGATGTTTAAGATGCCACTGTTCGGTTTCCACAACTTCTCAGGGGTCATCACGCATTTTCTTAATGTGCGTTGAGATCATGGCTTCCTGCTTAATCTGGTTATGGTCAAATTCCATGGATCGTTCCTTGTGCCGCCTTAAGGGCTCGAATAATTATATGACTTGATGTAGGAGCCTGTTGCATAGGGACAACTATTTAAGCCACCTGTCCCTGCTCCCTTGACCTTGACCGTTCCAGCACTTAACTCTATTTAAGATTTGAATGCCGACAAGAGCTGGAGTGGTAGCTCTGCGTTTTACCTTATTGTTGCCTGCGCCTTGCTAGTTTGGAAAACCTGTAGCTGTCGTCGTTATCTCTCCTTCCCGTGTACTCACATATCTTTGGGAAAACGAAAACCACCTTCTGGCATCCAATTCATGTTAAAAGTGTAAATTTTGACCCAATCGTCGGGAGTTCGCTCTATGTGTTTTAATTACCCTTCTAGCTGTCGCGATTTAATTGTTGTTGAGAGTTATGAGTCCGTTTTTTTTTAGTGGTTAGAAATCACTGTTGGTTTAGGTGAGCTTTCTTTGCGCTGGTAATGGCAATTACTCCCAGCTAAATCCCCGTTTGCTGCCTGTATTACCATTTACTATTTACCCTCCTTTACATTTCACAGACTTCTTTGCTGCCATCAAAATTTACGGGACCTTTAAGCCAGCACTGTCTTTATCACTAAATATAGAAGAATAGTTGTTGAGTAGATCGTTTTTACTTACTGTTATTACTTAGCGATAAAAGGAAGGTTCTATATGAGTACGTCCAGCTGGAAAAAGAAATGATTCTAGTTATTAAATTCGAGATGACATTAACTGTTTACTATATAGTAAGTTCCTTGAAATAGATTGATCCGATTGAGGTCTTTTAGCTATTAATGGGAAGCATTACCTCC
>ML818418.1:56858-69882 GCA_009831015.1 Picea engelmannii | reverse complement strand
CAATCAATTGCAAGTCAAAATCATTTTGAATTTTGCAAATTTACAAAAATTTTAACAATGTTTTATAATGTTTTGTTTTGCATGCTTAAATAATGGAAATTCTCGTACTTTGTTTTGCAAAATGTACAGACCCGATCATGTCAACCACAATATTTAGTCTTGGGTTTTGTTTTTCATGCTTAAATAATGGATGATCTCTCGTACATTAATAATTATATGTAATATCAACAGGTTATCTTGTCACTAATGCCAACCTACCCATTATTTATTAGAATATGTTGAGGATAGCAAAGAATTTATGCGGAAGAGGGAAATGTTATTAATATTTCTCTGGGTGAGGTGAAGCTTTCATAATAGTCTCTTCTTGAATATTTGGTAAGCTTATGCCTCTTTCACTGAAATTAGAGGCTTTCTCGAATTTTTCTTTTTAGAAGTTGAAATCGTAGTTTTCTTCTTTGTTTTACTATTTTATCTTCCACACTCATGCATTATATCTCTTTGTCTGTGGAAAATAATGCGTGTTCTATTTGAAATTTGTGAATATTATGGGAAGATCTTGTAAATACTATGGAATCCACATAACCTTTTCCATAGAATATACTAACTAGATCCAAAAACAAAAGATATGAAATTTGGTACTGCACATATTATAATATATTATCAAGGAAAAAACATGCTACATGAAATTTGGACATTTGAACATTTGAACAAAAATTTACAAGTTAAATGAGTACATCAATAAAAAATAACATACTAACGTTGCAAGTTTAAAATCCGAGCTATGTAGATCGAGAATTGGATTTGTTCAACCGGTGGGTGACAGAAAAAATAAACAACTCAAACAAAAGCCAAGAACAGTGTCATAACTATAGCAATTGTGTCGCAAAGTCTCTTAAAGTCACGTATATATAGATCAAATAGTCAACTAGCCGTTAACACCGACCAATGAGATAGGCAATAATTTCTTTGCTATTGCAACGAAAGTTCGTTGCTATAGCGACGAAAATCCCGACTAGATTAAAATAATATTTTCGTGGATATTGCGACGAACTTTCGTGGCAATAACGACGAAAATCTCGCCCTGTTTAAAAAAAAGATGAAACTAGTGGAAGCATGGAAAAATTCTGTGGAATAATCTGCCCATATGTAATAGTGTTTTAAAGAAAAATGTTAAATTTGAATGGGAAGATGAAGGAAGGAAAGATTTTAAGAGTATTAAGGACTCAATTGGTATATTTCCTATGCTCATTAGTCTTGAATACACCAATGATTTTAAGATATTTTCCTTTTCTTCAGAAGACACTATTGTAGGGGTGTTGCTCCAGAAAATGATGAAGGACAAGAGTAACCCATGGAATTCATGAGTAAGGCATTGCATAGTTCTGAATTAAATTATACTATCATGGAAAAAAAAACATATGCCTTAGGAAAATCTATTAAACATTTCATAGTTTCTATTGGATACTCAAAGATTGTGGGGTATGTTCCTCACTTAGCAGTAAAATACATTTTGGCTTAGTAAGATTGTCTAAGAATAAGGGAAAAGTGGGTTTCTAAAATTTAGGAATATGACTGGTCAAAGGTCAGTGTCTAGCTCAGATGTTGACAGAGGGGAGCGAATAGGATTTGGAATTAGTGTGTCAGAATAGTCAGCCAGGGCCATCCATGTCTGCGGAACTTCAATGGTTAGAACAACATCAGTGGTATTCATACATCATTTTCTTCCTCCTTAACCTTACTTGCCCAAATCACTTGATTGGTCATAAAAGAAGAGCATCAAGGTTAAGAGTTTCTAAGTATTGTATTATTCAGGATGGATTGGGGTGGAGGAACCCCGATGGGGTGATACTTAGATGTGTTGATGAGATAGAGTCTAAGAAACTTATGACTGAGTTTCATTTAGGATTTTGAGAAGGAAATTTCGTAGCTAAAACTATCGCCCATAAAATCCTTAAAGCAGGATACTATTGGCCTACAATATTTTCATATGTTCATAAGATGGTTAGAGGTTTCCAACAGTGTTAGTTGTTTATGGGAAAACAAAATCTTGCAGCCTTACTATTATAGCTAGTAGTAGTTGAGGCCCCTTTCCAATAGTGGGGGCTTGATTTCATCGGTCAATTCAAATATAATTAAAGTAATGGATATACTTGGATTTTAACAACAACCGATTATTTCACTAAGTGAGTAGAGGCTATACCCACCAAGTGGGAAACCAATAAGGTAGTCATGAACTTCCTTGAAGACAAGATAATCACTAGATTCGGTGTGCCTACCAAGATCACTACTGATACTGCCAAAGCTTTTAGTTCAACAGAACTTTCCTCATTCTGTTTAAAATATGGAATTATCTTGTCCCATTACTCCAACTGTTATCCCCAAGGAATTGGTCTAGCAGAATCAAGTAATAAAAACCTCATGGCCATCATTAAAAAGACAATGGGGGATAGTAAAAAATATTGGGACAGTAAGCTTAAGTTTGCAATTTTGGCCGATAGAATAACTAAGAAGAGTGCAACATGGAAGACTCCTTTCGATATTGTGTATGGCTTAGATGTCACATTGTCACTGCATTTAAGGCTTCCAACTTATCAACTCCTTCATGGATTCAATATAAATAAAGATGCATTACAAAACAAGTTGAATCGCTTGATAGAGTTAGATGAGAACAGATGGAAAGCATTTGATCAGAGTGTCAGGAATCAGGAAAATGTTAAGAGGAATTTTCATAAGTCTTCCAAACAGAGGGCCTTTCAGAAGGGTGACACAATTTTACTATGGGATAAACAGAAAGAGAAGTTAGGAAAGCATGGTAAATTTGACAGTTTGTGGATAGGGCCATACATCATCCAGGATGTGGTTGGTTTAAACTCCTTCTACCTCAACCGAATGGATGGAGAGAAGTTGACCTTTCTAGTTAACAAGCAATTCCTCAATTTTTTCTTCATCGAAGTCATCTGATGCCCATGGGGGGCATCCTTTGTAACATATTTCTTTAACCCTTTCCCTTGTATTTTATCTTCATGTCTTTAATTCTTCCTTGTATATTATTTCACTTTCTTCTTTTGCACTTTCATTGTATATATGTGTAGTATTTGTGCAAACTTCATTTCATACTTGGTTTCTATATATGTTATATGTGTTGCTGATACATCCGTTTGGGGAGACATTTGTGACGCAAGATACAAATTATGGATTTTCGCATGCTCTCCTTTGCTAAAAGATCAAGCACACGTAATCATACGGAGCCAATGTTACCCACCAAGTTGCACTAGGATGGACTTGCAGTTGAGCCGCCAAAGATTGAACATGGATGTGTTCAAAGTCAGAGTTCAGAAGTCCAACCAACCAATTTGGTCACATTTTCTCTTTCTTCTCTATACTGCATTTTCATTCCCCCATGGGGCATTGTAATAAGATGAATCTAGCATGATGAATTTGTAAAAGGCTTAGCCTCCTAATACTTAATCATGAGTGTATAACTCTAGAGTGTTTTTTTCATTCATTAATTATCTCTTGCTTGAATTATTTTTTAAGTGAGTTATAAGTTTTGAGTTTTTTCACTCATTTCCTCCAAAGTTGGAGTGTGTACTGATGGCTAGGCCTTAGCTTGGAAAATCTAAGTCTAGTGTCTAATATATATTACCATTCTAGCCATCAAAATTGATTCATATGGAAATTTCGCTAAGCCCCCCCAAGATTTTTTAATGTTTTTAGTCAATAAAAAATTCCCCACAAAACAAGATTTTTTAATTGTAAATAAGTCATAAGTTAGGAAAGTGGTACTAGGAGGCATTATATGCCTTGGGGGTATTCGTTTTCACATCCAGAATACCCACTTTATCTAAGTAACACCTTTTTAAGGGTAAATAATGATTATTTAATCACTTAAGACCACTTTCTTTAAAAAAGTCAATAAAAAGGAAAAAAATAATAAAAAATCAGCAAGCCTTTAATTGAGTAAGCATGTTAGGGACATGTTTATCTCATGTATTGAGTCCAAGAGAGAGCTAGCGAGTTAACTAGAGAGGAAGGATATTTGGATGTTGAGGTGTCCAAGGGAGGAGATCCCAAAGTTGGGACTCGACTTCCCCTTGCATACATGGCACAATCTTGAGGAGGGGGATCAATCCCAAGAGGGATGACTCACCCTCTCCTCCTACCTCTTCAGACATGAAAATCTAATTCATGGGACACCTCTATCATGTGAGGTGAGTCACTCCCTCACTTGGAGATATGTCAAACCATCTCTCCCTCACTTTGCCACTTGCCCTCATCAAGAAGTGCGCCCTCTCCATTTGTCATATGACATAGCTTTGGGATTGTCACCCAAATTTCTATTTAAGCAAGCCTTCTCCTCCATTATTTGGGTAATGGGAGTATGGTATTGGCTTGATGTACTATTGATGTAATACTTTTATGCTATTGGAATAAAGAAGACTTTGGAGGTCATATGGTGGCTTGGATAGTGTGTGGATAATTGTCATGTGCTAATACTTATGAGGTGACATTGTTTTGTTTCATTTGTTTATGAATTTTTTTTTAATTTGGCCTTTGTAGGAGTAATATTACTCATTAAGGATAGTATTATTCATCTTTCTTGATTTCTTAATCCTTTTTATTATCTATTTTAGAGATTTGAATGTGCATTTTATGTTTTTTTTAACTAATGTGCCATTGAGTCCCTTTTGTAGGTAACACCAAGATCTAACAAGTTTCTTGCAAGTGTTGTGAAACTTTGGATTCTCACTTTGGAGGATTGGATGAGCTTGCATGCTTCTACCCTCTCTCCAAAATCTTGAAGACAAAACCCTCATTTCATCAAGGAGACCCTATCGCCCAAGAAGTTCCAAGCTCAAGCTTACACTTTCTCTCTTTCACAAAATCTTATTTTCTTTGGTTACTTTTAATTGCATGCATTAGTTAGATCTGAATTTAAGTTGAAAGATTGGATTTATCTTCTTTACTTATGCATGTATACAAATCTAGATCTAGATTTAAGTTTCAAGTCTTTGTCTTAAGCTAGATCTAAGGAAAGAATCAAATTTTTTAACAAGTACTTCATCTAGATATTTTAAAGCTAATAAGTAGTTTCTTTTTAAGAGAATTTTATTTCAATATCTAGAAATCTAAGTGCTCATTTGTTTGTTGTCCAAACAACAAATAAAAGTCACTAAAAGAGTTAATTATTTAGCTTATTTTATTGTTATAAAATACTAGTTTAATTGGTTTTTCACTTCGAACTTTTTTTATAGATCTTTTGTGCAACTGTAACCTTTCTTTGCATGCACCTTCTAATAGTTGTTTTGCAACATTTTGGCACAAGTACCTTACTGTTTTTTGCATATTGGTGATCAAACAAGGGGATACTTTGCCAAAATTTGGTGGATTTGGACATTCCAGGACACCTAGGAGCACCTCCTTCTTCAATAAAGACTTTGAAAAACCTGTAAGCTTAGTGGTCTCGTTCATATAAGGGACTGCAAGCATCCCAAAAATATCATTGTAATCTCATTAATAAAATAAGTGGGCCACATAGTCCCCACTCTTCATTTCCCCCTAGGGGGAACGATGTCTTTGTGTGATTGTTAATTTTGGCTCAATTTTGGCTCAAGCTTACAATTCTCATCTAAAGGAAAACTAAAATTAACCTTAAAATTTATCACAAGCACCGCAAAATATCTATAGTAGGTTTCCTTTTATTAGATTAGATTAGCTTAGATTTCATTTCTTAGAGTAAATTTTAATTTCTTAGATTAGTTTCAATTTCTACAATTTATTTTCAGTTATTTCAATTTGGAAAATAAACCAATCCCCTCATCTCCCCTTAGTATTGCTTTGTCCCCTCCTCTGTGAGATTCAACTTGATATTTGGTGTGGCATACATCAAAACAAGATCTTGTCAGTGTGGAGTAGTCTTAATAGGAAAATGTTTAAGTTTCTATTGCTTGATTGGAAACACAAGAGAGATTGTGTGTGAAGTCAACCGAGAACTTTGAGATCTACGTTCTCCCTGTGTTGGACATATGACAGTCTCTTGAGCTACTGTGTGAAGTCAGAGGGATATCCTCCCTGTTGGATATCTACATAATTCAACCTCCAATATGAGGGATAACCTCTTAGAGGCCAAATTTAGATTAGATTTATTTTCTTGTACCACTTTGCACACATCTCACATAGTGACTTGCACTCACAACAATCACTCCACTTAAACAACTCATAATAAAAATTTACAAGAACACTTGCAACACTCCTCTTCAACAACATCATCTCACTATTAACAGTGGTCTCATAACATTTACATTTCAAGGATTTTACTTAAAGCATTTTCTTTTTATTCAAGCATTTCCTTTATCTTTAAGTAATGTATTGATGAATGTATCTCATTTTCTTTTATATCATTGAACGTATCTTTTGATGGTAAATGAATGATATATGCTACTAGATTAGATTATTATATTGTTCTTGTTTGCAATGAGCTCCTAGACTTTAATTCTTGTACTTAGATTAGTTCAAGCCTTATATTATTTTCTTTAGGGACTACCCCCCTTCTCTTTGCTAGGAGTCCGCATAGACGGAGGAGTTGAGGATCAAGTGACAACACCTTGAATCGAGACTTCCCCCCAAGGACACAACTAGAGGATTGAATATTTCTTCCACGTTACCTGGGGTGTGTATAATGCGACAACAAAACTTATTTCACATATTCCAATGCAATAATTTACGTTCTCCAATACAATTAAAACAACTTATCATTGGGAAATGGTGTCAAATAATAGCCTAAAAAATCAAGAGGGAGAACCAACTTGAACCTTGGTTTTGAACCCTTACAAAACCAAGCCGTCCTTTCCTCAAGATGTTCTAGTGATTTAAATTGAACTAGGGCAAGATCTTGCAAGGGTGTAAACCCTCTTACTTCCTAGAAGATCAACCCTAGCCAAGCCTTTGCAACAGGGGTGTAGACCCTTCTACTTCCTATAGAAAATCTTGAACAATTCCAAGACAAACAATGAAAGATCTCTAGTGGAGGGTGAACACCTTTGCACTTCTCCTAGGGTTTAAATTTTAAAATACTTGAACAAAGATAAGCAATTACAGAGATATACTTGTTATCGCACAATTTTTACTTATGCAAAGGCCGACACAAATACCCCAAACCTTGTGTAACTATAAGAAATCCTATCACTGTTACCTTAGTAAGAAATCCTCTCGTTTTAGTGATGGAAGAGGTCCACCATAGGGGAGGCTTCCCCGGTGACCTTAAGGGATTAAAGTAGCAAGTATTGTAGCCAAGCCTAATGCCCCCTTTCTTGATCACCTTAGTCAAAAGTCTATGTCTATGATATTGATGAGGTAGAATATGTTTCAAGTACCTTCCCGGAACAAGAAAACATTATATCATGGATATAATGATTTCCAAGTACCAATATGCAGTTAACACCTCATAAGACAATAGACAATGAAAATTTATCAAGGCTCGTACAAAAATGCAACAATATAACATAGTACAATAACAATAAGAGTTTTGTAACATGAACAAGTAAAATATATTATAATTGCATTAATCAAAAAGGAAAACCTAGCATATATCCAATAGATCAATACCCAATTCTTCCAAGTAATTTATGAGTATGTTAGCTTTTTATTATAGTGGTGTATGCATCGAATTAGTTTGCATTAGATGGTTTTAGAAATCCTTTGCAACAACAACAAAATTGGTGAGTTAGCTTAAGTTAGAGTTAGAAAAATTAGTGAAACTCTTTAGAGAGTAAGAGTAGAGAGTTGTTTGATCACTTTCTTCACAAGAGAGAGCAAGTAGACTAGTGCCTTTAGGGCTATGGAGTTTTTTATGAAAGCAATACAATTTGTTGTAGAGAATGATAATAGCAAGATACAAGAGGTAGGGTCTGAAATCTAATGTGCTAGCACATTAGGGGCTTAGATTTCAATCCTTGAGTGCAAGCACTTTTGGGCTCTAGAAAATTTTTCTCCCTTCTTAAGTTCTTAAAGAAAATAATACTCAAGAGTCTAGAATCAAACTCCTAAAGTGATAGCACTTTAGGGCTTTAGGAGTTTAAACCTTAGATTGAATTTTCTTCACAATTATGGATGAAATTAGCCTTATGAGAGGAGGAAATACTTATGCTCCTCTCTTAGGGTTTTTCCAAGCAAGATTCTTCAATATGAACAAGTAAAGTTTACCATAAGAATTCAACAAACATGAAATGAAATTGCATAATTCTACTTACTTCACCAAGATTTGAAAAGAAAAAACCCTAATTTCAACAAATTTATCCAAAAATTAGCAAAGAGAGCTCCACACTTGTCCTACAAAAGATAGCGCATGATTAAAAGAGCCAATAACCCCAGAAATAGCGGAAATTTCATACCTCTCTCACTTGTCTGAGGAAAGGGTGATGATAAAATGAAATGTTGGATAGCCATATTTATATGGGAAATCCTAGCCACCAAAAGACTCCAACCAAAAGTCATGTATTTTCACAAGAGGGTCGACTTCTTAATTTCCCTTTTATTTTACAAAAAATTGAATTTTACACAAGATAAAACCCTAAGAGGGTGACGTCATGCCCTAGTAGGGTGACACTGGGATTATAAGAGAGATATCAAGGTTGTAAAGGTGGAACATTGGGCCTCCAAAGGCCACATGTCCTTCTCCCACGTGCCAAGGTTCATGCTAGTGCCTCCTACATCAATCTATCAAGTGAATCCATCAAACCCTAGCCCCTAGGTGACGTCATGGGATAGGAAGGTGACATATAGGCCTCCGAAGGCCAACGTTCAAGTGGAAAAGGGTGGAGTCTCATCCTCTAGCCATGCTAAGATGCCTCCAAAGGCAACACCCTCCATCATTAAGGTTCAATGTTCTTCATCAAATGATTCCCCAGACGTGGGGTATAACATCCATCCTTTGGGCAAAGTCCTCCAAAAAAAACCAAGTACGCCCTCCAAGGGCTCACAAGTCACAAGTATCATGTCAAGTAAGCCATATATACTATAAGAACCAACCAAGCATGTGCATCAAACCCCCCTTTTCAAGCTAAACAAATGCTCAAAGACCTTATAAGTTTTTCTTAATTTAGGTATGGGAGGGGTGTGATGGTGCCCTATTGGGTAGGCCAATCCCCAAGTCAAGGGATGTTTCCCAAGAGGAACCTAAGTCATGTAGTGAGTGTGAGGTGGATTTGGGGCAAGAATTCTAGGCATGGGGTTCTTGACATACAAGGGTTCGTATTGTCTCATTTATGGGTGCCTTTGTAGAGGGTGTGTCACACCTTCGTTCCAAATGCAACCTTTTTCCAATCCCTTTCCATTTAATTTATTAAAGTCTGAACATTGAGTACTATATGCAAGGGAAAGTAAAGATTATCTCAATTCCACTTGAAGCTAGGAACGCATTGAGTGTCATATGCAATGGAAAGTAAAATACACTACAAATACATTCTCTCAACAAGCGAGACATTTATTAGTTATGTGTTTAGAAGGTCCTTGAGTTTTATGGAGTAGCATTTCATTTCTCTCAAGACCTTAGGGAAAACATTTAGAAGGGTAATAATTGGCTTTTATCTTTTGCCAGCTATAACACCTCTGGGCCTTTAGCCCCTTCTTCCCACGAAATGAGGTACAATACCTTCTTAGGTCAATGAACCCAAAAACCTAAAGACGAGGAGATGGAAGGGAAAGACGAGTGAAAAGTGGCCAGTATGAGGGGGAATGGTACGATGACCCTTTAAAGAACCACCTAGTAGCAACTCCTTTCCCGAGGGTGACCTACTTACTAGGTGATGAGCCCCAATTTTGGCATCTTTTTGGCTTCTTATACCCTATAAACATATATACATTTTGCCTCTTTATACATGTTAATTACCTAGTCCTTGTGTTTTTTGACCTCTTCTAATATATTATCTAAATTGCCATATATTAATCTTAATTTCTCTTTATAGTTAGGGTTTGGTGTGGATTTTAAAAAAGAAATTTGAATTATCGTATGTGTAGATATTAGTAATGCTAACTATGGTTGTAAAGTGCAAAGTGTTCCAGATTCCTCCAAACGAAATATGAAAGATTGTTGTCACAACGTAAGGGTATTTTAAGAAGATATATCGAAAATCTAATATAACACTATTAGTATTCAATATATATATATATATATATATATATATCAGCTCCAACACATTATATCAACACATTATCTTACTACCTACAACGAAGTCAAAGAATTAAAATCAGCAAAAGATATTTAGGATGCACCAGCAGACAAATTAAAGAAAAGGATCCTCGGTTTATGCTACAACAAGGTCATAATTATATCAAGAAGTCTACCTTCTGTGCATATTACACCGAGTGCCTCACAAGTATAATTTGACCCCTGAGTTGATAAATTAAGTGACAGAGTATAGAGAGTGACACCAAATAATTGGAAATCATATTTTTACCTTGTCATTTTGGCGTCGTTGTTGGGGAGGCACTCAAGAATTAGGACTTTTGCCTTAGGATCATTGTAGGAGTGATACTAGGCTGAAGGGAAACCCCTAGGGAGTTGACAACTACCCTTTAATATCCATTTCCCATGATATTGTGCTTAGCAATCATCACATGATGCATGACTCGAGGCACTAAGAAACCTCGTTGACGTGGTGCAGGGACCACCCGTGACACTAATAACCAGGCCAGTAAAAGTGGTGAAAACGAGACCCTCCAAAAACCCCTAGTACTCATTGTTACTCAAAAGTAGCATCCACCAATCTGGAAGAACCACACGAAATAGACTCTACTACTGGTTTAGTCGTATAACCTCCATCCTCTGAATCTCCCCAAGAACAAGATCATCCCATTGAAGGATCCGAGTAAGAAAAACACAGTAACCCTATTGAAGAACCAAAAAACTATGTTGCCTCAGAAGAATATTTGTGGGGAGAAAAGCTTTTAAACATGGGAGAAGAAATGGAAACATCGAAA
This sequence comes from Picea engelmannii, assembly GCA_009831015.1. NCBI lineage: Eukaryota > Viridiplantae > Streptophyta > Pinopsida > Pinales > Pinaceae > Picea > Picea engelmannii. The sequence continues at coordinate 58,905 of ML818418.1, read as the reverse complement.
CAAAAAGAACCAATCATGTTTGAATTTCCTATTCAAGAGTCTGAGGGCATACTTCAAATGAAAAACATTCCACCCTCTTCTCTGCCAAATTTTCGTGGTTTGCCTAGAGAGGACCCTGACACCTTACTCTTTGAGTTTGATGTCCTTTTGTGAAGCTATGACTATTATTTTGATGCCCATAAACTCAAACTATTTCCTGCCACCTTAAAAGAAGCAACTCTTCATTGGTTCATGGGGCTCGGAGAAAATTCTATCAAAACCTGAGACGATATGAAGCAAAGATTTCTTAAAAAGTATCAGGATTATTGCAAAGTAAGGGACATACGTGAATAAATATTTAGAATGAAGCAGAAGGAGGAGGAAGCCCTCGAAGATTATGTAGAAATATTTCAATATAACTTGCAAAGGACTAAGAAAAACACACTTGATCCCGAAACATTACGTATTGTCTTTCTCAGAGGAATCGAGGATGATTTCATGGATGCATTAAATCTTATGGGGGTCGAGGATATATACCATATGACCTATGACGATATCTGTGAACTATGTAAATGATATTCATGAGGTATTACTAAGTCTGGGAAAGGCCCCCAGGATCTAGCCTCTAAGGTCACAAAATCATCAAGAGGAGGAGTTACCAGAACTGAAATAGGAAACATGTTGGACAATTTTAAGACCGATATTGTTAGTTCGCTTAGCTCCCATTTGGATACTTTTCAAGCAAAGAAAAAGAAAGAAGAAGTCGACCCAATGTTAGTTGTCTTATGTTCTAGATGTCGAAAAAAACACCCTTTAAGGGAGTGTCCTTTAGATAACATAGAGGTATGTGGTATCTGGGAGAAAAATCATGATACTAAGAGTTTCCCTTTTCTTCCTAAGCTAAAAGCAGTCTATCAAGGGGCCACTGGGGAAACAAAACAAATCTATTTTGTGGCCCAAAAACGACCATGGCCGCCCAAGGCACCAGGCATGACACAAGAGAAATCCCAATTTCCTCCATACTATACTCAATATCAATATCTGCAGTAGATTTGGTATGCTTCCATGCCCTGGAAACAATGGAAACCCCAAATGCAGAACCAACCTTGGCAACAAGGCTGGAGAGGGCCTACTCTTCAACAGTTCACTCCTCAACCACACCCTCCAATCCAAAATCAACAACAACTACAATTACCATCCAACCAACCTCCTCCGAGACCTATGTAATTACCAGACCAACCAATACCAAATCCAAATAATAAAGTAGTTAATCTTGTCTGCAACGATCAACTACCCTTCTTTCCCACGTATGTCATTTCTCCTACGGAATTTTAGAACATACATCTACGATCGGGAAGAGTGGTTCATGATCAGACCTCACCCATCATTCAGGAACAGGATGATGAGGAGAATCCTCCTCAGTTAGACAACCAAAATGTTAATCCCTCTAAATAAAAGAAAAATATCACTCAGAAACACTCCGATGAGCAGGAATCGCTTCCAGAATCACCTTATCCGGAAAGGTTAAATATATAAAAGTCCCCCACACAACCATGATTTGACCTTTTAGGAGAACTTTGAAATGTGTGTGTTAAGGTTCCTCTGTTCCAAGCTATTAAGGATGTCCCAATCTATGCTAAGGCTATTCAGGAACCCTACCTAAAGAAACCGGGAAGGAAAACAAAAGACCCATAAATTTTTCATGTCATAGGGAAGCTAGCCGATCTAATGCTAGGAAAAATATTTATGGCCAACTACATGGATCCAGGAAGTTCGGTTGTCAAAGTCAACATTAATAACACTTCCATCACTAATAATCTCGTAGACTTAGGAGCAACCATAAACGTAATGACCAAAGAAACCATGGAAAAACTTTAACTACCTGGTCTTCGACCAACCCCTACAGTCCTTCAACTAGCAGATACATCCACAGTAAAACCCGAAGGGATGTTGGAGGATATAATCTATAGACTTGTGGGAATACCCAACCGACTTTATGGTCCTGCAAGCGAAGACCAACCTAGGGGGATACCCATTAATTTTGGGAAGACCCTGGTTGGCCACTGCC
>ML818418.1:29718-45478 GCA_009831015.1 Picea engelmannii | reverse complement strand
ATTTCTTCACCTTCATCAAGAGTCCAAGTAGGATTCTCTGGAGGCTTATTTGGTGTAGAAGTTCCCTTTTTGGGTGGCATGTTGGCCAAGTATCACTTTTGAACCTTGATTTTGAGGTGGTTCTGCTAGACAATATTTATTCTGTTGTATCTCCCAAGTTTCGGCCCATCTGGGTATGAAAATTTATTTTATGTAGTTCTCTGATATTTATTCTCTGCAATGCCACAGGTTTGATCAAAATTGGATGTGCCAAGTGGAATTTACGGTAACTTCCCCACAACTTGCCTCGTTTTGGCCTTTCCAGGATATCTCACTTGTATAGCGTTCCACGCACAAAATAATTGATATAAAATTTTGAAACTCGTACCAGAAATACTACAGACTGTCCACGATCCAATGAAACTGGTCCCACTCAATTTGGATGCTCTAGGAAGAAGTTATGATTGTTTTACCTAGAACACCTTCTTGAGACTAGTCAATAGGACTAGTCAGATACCCTATCTTACACAGGGTGTGTCTACAAATTTAAGATGACCCATAAGCTAAACTTTTTACCTAAGATACCTTACTAATTTGTGTGAATTTCCTCTGGAGTTTAGGGTCTGAAACGTTACAGGAAAATTTTTATAGCGAAAATTACGCAATGGATCAGTTCATGATGATTCCAGAACCCTATCTTGTACATGTTGTATCTCTGAAAGTATAAGGCCTCAGGAGCTGAAATTTTAACCCAACGTACCTTGATCCGTCTACTAAATATCCTCCAAGCCATTCCTTCTGAAACATTGTAGAAAAAAAATTATAGAAAAAATTTCAAGGTGTCTCAGATGTAGCAGCAAAACCCCAAGACCTTGAGCTTTGATACCATATGTTAGGAACCAGATATCAATATAGCATAGAAAAACCTTAGAAAAAGTACTCAACGCCTTGAAAAGGAGATAATTTCAGATAATAATCCTCTTCAAGGGGGCAACCTCCTTTTACCCCACTTAAATGTTCAAGTACAATATGATTCCAATTGAAAATGTCTCCTTGGTATATATAGGAGACTAGGAGGTATAATTACAACTAATGGAATAAAGCCGACATAAATAAAATAACATTACTAATCTAATATGCCCCAATTAAGGGGTAATGAGCCAATATTAGGGCTTAACAAAATTAACCTTGAAAATATGGGAGGAGCAGTCAATAAGACTGAGCCTGATAATATAGAGGAAATTAAAAGAAACCCAACATCCATGAGGGTATTTGAACAAGTTGGTTGGATGGAATTTTTGGAGCAATTCGAAGGTTTTGACCATGACTTAATCTTGGAATTTTCCCATAATTTCAATGGGAGGCAGACCATAGTAAGGAGATTGACCCTTATAGTTTTTGAAGAATCCATGAGAAAAATTACAAAATTACCTCCACAGGGGGAGAAGTGGTACAAGAAATTTAAGATTGCTCCTGAAAATTGGGTTCAATTTCTCAAAATACCATCCCCAGACCCTGATTTGAGAAGGGGTATACCAAGAGAAGCATTATGCTCCCCCTGGGATGAAGTGGTTTTTTTTTGCAGAAGTTTATTACTTGTGAAGGATGATACAGTCTGGTTCACCATTACCATGTCTGAATTTTGATGCATCTGGAAGGAGAGAAACCAATGAATATGCCCTACTATCTACATAAAATCCTATCAAAGATGAGTGAGTTCATGAGAAAGAAAAAGAGACCAAAAACTTCCCTCTACCATAAAGGGCTTATAATGATGATCATAAATGAAAAACTAGAAAGAATGAGAATTTCATGGAGTACCTTCATGGGTCAGCCATTAACTAAGCCAAGGGCCAGAATTCTTCCTCCCAAAAAGAGGTCTATTGAAGCTACAACAGTTGGATGCAGGAGGTCTACCAAGGTGTCTAAGAATGTATTGGGGACAACCTCTATTGTTGAAATTGATACAGAATTGAAAGAAGGGTTGGATAATGAGAAACTTGTTGAAAAATCAAAAGAGAAAAGAGAGCAGGACGATATCATGATCGATCTCATAACAAAACCCGAAGAAGTGGAGCCTCCAAATATGGATTCAGAGCAAAATTGGACAGGATTTGAAATTCCCTCTTCCTCTCCTTCCTCACCCAGGGAGCTAATTGATTCTCACGATTTATCATCTTGTGCACATTTCATTCCAGGATGTAGAGGACAGGATAAGAAGAGAAAAGGAGGTCGAAGACAGGTGGAACCCAATCCATTTAGATTCTACATCCCTAACTACCAGGCTCTCCTTAAACAAAACATAAGACTATTGCTACAGAATAAAAAGCTCAAAATCCAATTGAAATATCACAAGTTACCACAAAGTAATGCCGAGAATTTGATGGGGGATATTCAGGATGAGGAAGTTTCAGAGGAAAGAGAAGAAGGTTGTGAAAAAGTCCATGTGGAAGAAGCACAAATGATTTTCAACACTTTCTTGGATGATGTCATTACTAATACACATGCCTTCATACAGTTGAAATCATATTTAACCCAATGGAGGAATAAGGATGAGATTTTTTATCTGGGAATCATCAATAAAGAGTCCCATAGGCAAGCCATAGAAAAGCTTAAGACCATATGGTTTTCCATGTACTTGCAACAAGAACAGAAATGGGCTGAAAAGATTAAAAGGTACCAACAGTAGTTGGAGGACACAAGGAAATTAATACAACAGGCCATTGAGATTTCATTTGAGGGTATATACAACATAGATCCACCTAGATGTTACTCTCTCTTCTTGCATGATAGATGGACAATTTTCATATTGAGACAGCTAGTAGCTAGACAACCCCACGAGATCAAACAATCGGATGACTTTGTTAGTATGTATATTTCTGCAGAGATGAAAGATCATAATTTATTATGTGAAATCTATCTCTACAACTTTATATTTCCAGATAACGCTTGGTGGAATCCCAACCCTGGTGTTGGGGATGTCCAATTACGGGCATTCACTTCCCATATTCTTGGTCTTTCTCAGTGGAAAAAGGATGCTAAATTTTATAGGAGAATGGAATCAGAGGTAAGCTTAAATGTAAGGGATGAATACCCTCCCCCTCATCTAATAAAGGACGATCTACAAATATTGAGAGTAGATCTGGGGGATGATGTTACTATCAGATGTTAAGGTTTAAGTTATTATTAGGTTTCTTTTCAATTTACTAGATAACCATTGCATAGATATGATCACTGAGAGATAATCATGCAGATGGAAATATTTCTTCGTTTCCAACAACCATGCTTCAACCTCTTCTCCATTCCTATTCTCACCATTGAAAGAAGGTGGCTTGATTTCCCTTATTTCACCTTGCAATATGTCTCCCTCAGGCCTTCTCCTTTGTCTCCTCACAGGGGACACACTTGGGATGCTTCCTGGACCTGAACTTGCATGAGCTCTCCTAGTGGATTTCTATGGGGAATGATGGAGCTTTCTCATTCTCCTTGACTTCTTGCCATTCCCATGCCCGTCCTTTCTTCTACGGGATCTAGATGATGTCACTTTTCTAGCACTGGCTGCTTTCTTTGTGCTAGAGTATTTATTAGTTTTCCTCTGCAACATGTTCAGACTCTGAAGTATCTCTTCATGGGATTTCATAATATTCTCATTATCTACCCTATAAATTTTCACTTCTCTTTGTAATATTTTCATAGTCATAGGCTCTTTCCTCTCTCTTCTTCCATTAGATATTGTCTCAACATTTCCCATGCTGACATGTAACCCTCTAAATTCCTCTCCATGGCTATAGGACCCTTGGGCATCTTCAATCGCTGTGGTTATCATAAAGGGACCAAAATTCCTTCTTGTGCTTCAAAATTCTACAATAAAATGTGCATGCAAATAAATTTTTGTTAGACAAAAAGATATACATACACAATTTTGGAAAAGAACACATAAATTTGTCTGCTCTTTAATGCCACTAGTCATCTTCTTTTCCATTGACTATAACTTTTGTCGCCCAAATCAATTTTCTGGGTTGATAGTTGGATTCTCCTTTGGAAGATATTTCCAACGACTACTTTCTTTCTCAATTTTGAGTTGTGAGAAAAAAGTTATGGTTGTCTGAATATTGTTAATTTTCCCCTTCTTATACATTCTTCATTTTGGTGCAAATATTCTCAGACACCAACTTCTGCCACTTATAGAAGTAAATTTGTTAATAATTGAAGAAACTTCTGTATGATACGAATAATAATTATGACAAGGAACTCCTAACAACTCTCCCAAAATGTGCACTTCTGCAAAAAAACTTTAGTAAACCAAAGTTGTCTAGATTGATGAATAAATAATGTCGAGTAAATGAGATTTTCCAGATTTTCCATCTGGGGACACTTTTCCTCTGAAAATCCCCAAAATGCTAAAAAAGTGGCTCAAAATAGTGAATTTTTCCCTATTTTATCATCCCCATTCCAAACCTCTTTGGATTTATTCAATTTCTTCCTTGGTTACTTCCATGCCTACCTTATGGACTCTCTCCAAGAATTTCAGCTTGATCTGAACTTCTTCCAATGATCTGGACCTAAATCTTAAAAAAAAACTAATTTGTACTTCCTGAAAAATATAAGATGAAATGGTCAATGGCCCTCTTTGAAACTTTTGTGTCCCTCCTTACCTCAGAAAAAACACAAAATTTTCATCTCATTCTGATTTATTATGCTCTTGCTATAGCCAAAATAAGATTTGGCTCCAGGGTTAGTTTTGTTTTGACAATGTGGAACAATTTTTCCTATGTGGCATCCTTGTTGTTGTGTCTATTGATGTGGAATTCAGGGTCAATTTGGCACCCTGACATGATTCCATGTCATCTTCCTATCTTACTTCATCATCCTTCTCTCTCTCTTTCTCCTATTTCTCTTCGTTGACCTTAAACATTAGTAAAATATGAATATTTTATGGTCCCCAGCTGCCGAGTTGGCACACCTCTGACCTCGAATGGGATAAGGGTCCCACCTTGACTAATATACTCCACGTAACGCCCCTTCATTGGTCGTAGGGATAGGCAGGTCTCATCCCACACCTTTACCTTAGTGCGCGCGAACTTGCACAACTCCCATATCTAACGGTGGAGATCGTGTGAGATCAACGATTGAAAGACCATGTCACATCCCAAAAGTGCACGGTCATTAACATCCTTTTGGGGCACGATAGTGGTTTTCCTCATGCTACTTGGCATGATATTTATGGTGTCACATGGTAGAAGGTCTCAGTCCAAAACTGACCTCTACCCATGCGACAATGGTTTATGGTTTGGGCATACCACCACCTCATTCAAATCCCACGTCACTTGCCACCGTGCTACCAACTGCTACTGTGGACCTACCATCGTGTACCTTCCACATCACCTCTTCCACGTCACTTCTACCACATCATCACCACATGGTATCCACGTCATGTTGACATCATGTAAAAAAAAAATCCCAAAATTTCCCAAATTTCGAATATTTTCCAATTTTCCAAAAAAACCACATAATTCTGAAATTTTGTCAGGGTCGTCATGAGACCCTAAATTAAGCTTACAAATGGTCGATTTATTCCTGGTGCATATCAATTCATCCTATGCACCAAACTTTGACACTTTTATGTCGAAATCTCAACCAATTTCACTGTATAAATTGGGTTTTTTTTCCCAATTTTGTCCAATTCTTCATGGCTACACTATAATTTCCATAATTCAACCAATTACAAGCCCAACACATGTTTATTTAAATATTAAAATTGGGTATTTTAACCCCTGAACTTGAATGCACCAAAAATACATGCAATCTCCTCACTCTTTTGCCTGGAAAAATATGACAACCACATTGCAAACATTCTCTGAGATTTAACTCTATTATTTTAGCTTCCGCGTGTCGATTCTGGCACATACAAGATCATTGTTTGAACATATCACTCTGAAACCATTATGTAACGGTCCCCACCTTAACGAGGGGACATTATTTGCGGAAAAACACATAAATTCAAAATTTTCTTTTGCTAATTAATTCTTGTAGCTTACCAGCTACAAATTGAACAATTTTTTAACTAAAATTTGATACCCATAACTAAATGCATCTATAGCATTCCAAAACAACATAGTGGAGCCATAAAAACATCTACAATAATGCATAAAAAACATTCTCATGTACAGGGTAAAACACAACCATACAACTCGTAAGATAACTCAGAAAAAAAAAAAAAAACACTTATCTTTTAAATCGTTTGTGCAACCAACTGCTTGGGAAGGACATTCCACCCAGCCATAGACCTATTGCTTCAGTTCTCAATAGAAATTCACCCCCGATATGGGGATATTAACCACAAGATAAGGGTGCCTCTAATAGTCCACTCACAACTCTAAATCCACAACCCATTGGTATTCTCCTACAACTATCCTGAATTTCCTGGAGCTCTCTTCCTCTTGACATACTCAACCCAAGGAATGTACCACTTCAATTTTCTCAGTCCCTTGGGTGTCCCATTCGTTTATTAGTGTTTCTCTAGAAAACTAAACCAATAATCTCTCAACTGGGAACTCAAAGGAGCTTATTGTTAGGAAAAATACTAGCAAAAACAACAACAATACTTGATGTTACAGTGCAACTTGCCCGTGAGTTCACTATTCAGGCCTCACAACTTAGCTCTTCAATTTATAGCTCCATTATGCTCCAAAACCACTCCAACATGCTCCATAATTCACCCATCATTCTTAGTTTAGCTCCAGTGCTCTCTCTTTTTTTTATCTGTCCTTGTTGTTCATGCAAAAACTTCATATTCTCCCCCATACAAATTTTCTCTATTTTCCCAAAATAGTTGACTGCACACTCTGCCCAATGTTGATTTTACAACAACCACCATGCTTCCAATAACTATGGATGTCACTTCTACACCCACCCCTGTTAGGTGTTTAATGATTGGGCTCTCATACACTCAAACAAAAAATAGAAGTTGTCCCCAATGGTAATAAAATTCAAAAATATGGGTTGAATTAATACCCATAATTAATTTCCTCCTTGGATCCCTCTTTGACACTCTTAGACATCTCCCTCTCTTCTGGATAAATCAACCCCCATCTCTTTCCATATTCCCAACAGCTAGTACCATATTATTTTCATCAAAATCATGAATACACTTCTCATAATACATCGCTTGGCCATAGCCATATTTATATCTACATTATGCATAAATTAAAATACGGATTATAGTGGGGATGTTACAAAATAATTATCAACAATCATTCCAAGGTATTTGGTAAAATTCCTAAGGGTCTTCCACTTGCTCAAGATCATTACCATATTATTCATTTGCAACTAGGAAGTGTACCACCTAACATTAGGACTTACATGTATCCATATGCATAGAAGAGTGAGATTGAGAGCATTATCCAGGAAATGTTAGAGGTCGACATCATTCAACCTGGCCAAAGTTCTTTCTCTTCACCAGTGGTGATGGTTACAAAAAGGGATGTTTTATGGCATATGTGTCCAAATTATAGACAACTCAACAAAATGACCATCAAAGACAAGTTTCTTATTCATGCCATTGATGATTTATTAAATGAATTGCATGGAGCAAAATTCTTTACTAAGTTGGATATTCGTTTAGGATATCATCAAATAAGAATGAGGCAGAAAGACATTCCTAAAACAACTTTTAGAACACGTGAAGTTCATTGTGAGTTTTTGGTTATGCCATTTTGACTTACTAATACACCTTCAACATTTCAAAGATTGATGAATTCTATTTTCAATCCCTTCCATAGAAAGTTTGTGTTAGTATTTTTTTATGACAAACTAATCTACAACAAATCTTGGGAAGAGCATGTTGAACATGTTGACAGAGTATTACAACTATTGGAAGAGAAATAACTTTATGCAAAGCCTTCCAAGTGTGCCTTGGGGTTCAAGAAGTGGAATAGTTGGGTCATATTGTATCTCATGAAGGTGTAAAAGTGGACCCTAACAAAATTAAAGCTATGAGGGAATGGAAGATTCCCAAAACTTTGAAGAAACTTAAGGGATTCTTAGGGTTAACATGCTATTATCGCAATTTTTTTCAATAATTATGGTCAAATAGGAGCACCTCTAACAACATTATTAAAGAAGGAAGCATTTTCTTGGACTGAAGAAGAAACCAAATCTTTTGAAAAACTTAAGGAGGCTATGTGTACTACTCTTTTCCTAGCCAGACTATACTTTACAAAAACATTTATTGTGGAGTGTGATGCCTCGGGCCATAGAACTGGTGTATTTTTAATGCAAGAAGGAAGGCCCTTTACCTTTGAAAGAAACCAATTTAAAGGAAAAAAAAATAGTCAAACCAATTTATGAAAGAAAAAGTTGGTCATACTACATGCAATTTAGAAATGGAGCCCTTACCTAATAGGAAGACACTTCAAAGTAAAAAAATAGATCATGATAGTTTGAAGTACTTCCTGGAGCAACGATTATCTCCAAAAGATAAACAAAAATGAGTTACAGAGATGCAAGGTTATGACTTTGAAATTATCTACAAAAAAACGAAAACATGATATTGTGGAAAATGCCCTTTCAAGGAAAGAAGAAGAAACATAAGGTTCATTATGTGCTATTTTTATTCTGCAATTTGATTGGGTGGAAGAATCAAGGATAGAATGGAATCAATATCAAGATTATGCAAGATCATTTAACAACTAGATGAGGACCCTAGTTCATTAGACAATTTTGTATGGAAGAATGATCTTCCCTAGTATCATGATTGCCTATATTTATGTAAGAATTACCAACTCAAACAGAAGGTCCTTCTGGAATTGCACACTTTTCCTATAGGAGGACATTCAGGATTCTTGAAAACATGCCACAATATCAAGAAGGGTTTTCTCTGGGAAGGTCTCAAAACTGATGTTCAAAATTTTGTGTCTGAATGTTTATTCTTCCAATAGAATAAGGGAGAAACAATCAAGATATTAGGTCTCCTACAACCATTATTTATAACAAGTCAACGTTGGGAAGAAGTTTCAATGGATTTTATTACAGGTTTACCCAAATCTGAAGGAAATACTGACATCATGGTAGTGGTGTATCACCCGACAAAGTATGCCCATTTTTTCTCTCTTTATCATCCTTTTAAATAAAGTACATTAGCGAAAAACAGTCATGGAAATAATTCAAAAGCTACATGGAGTCCCCAAGATTATTGTAAGTGACAGGGATCCAATTTTCACTGGAAATTTTTGGACTGAATTATTTTCTTGTTTGGGTACTCAATTGGCTCACAACTCATACTACCACCCTGAATCTGATGGGAAAACTAAGATTGTGAATAAATGTCTAGAAGGATATATTTGTTGTTTTGCATCTGTTAAATAGACACAATGGGTCAAGCAGTTGCCTTTGGCAGAATGGTGGTACAAAACATCCTTCCATACATCATAAAAAATGTCCCCATTTTTGGCACTTTATGGATATTGTTGAGCCTCCTTTTTGTCACCTCCAATTGCCTTATCTTGTCCCATATCCTGACCAATTTTGCCTCATACATATGCACTATGTTTCTATTTTCCTCAACAGACATGTATTTTAGCCATTATTGTGTACATATGAGGTAACTTATGTTTAATCATGATTTATGATGATTTATTAATGATTTGGATTGAATATTTGATGTTTTAAGCTCTCTAATTACTTTGAATAATCTAAGCATACCTTATGACAACAACCCCTATTCATTTGGTACCTATTTCAGTGTCCATCTAGTACTCAGCTCGTCCAGTACCAATTATGCACTCGTCCGGTACCAATGTTGTGCTCGTCTGGTACCAGCATCAACAACCGTCTGGTACTAGAAATAGTTTGAAATTTTGAAATGTTTCTAGAATAAAATCAGGGACATGGGTTTTGTCTAGAGAAATGTCTACATGCGTACATGTGGGGCAGAATTCACCCAGATCACACGTGTGGACCTCCAACTCAGGGGGAATGATTTTACAAAAATTACAAAAATCTCAAACTGCCAACTTGTGCCTCGATTTCCGTGTAGATGGCATCAAATCTAGAATTTCTACGATATGGGTTTTGTCTAGAATGTGAAAAATTGAGTAAATCATGACACTTTTCCAAAATTTGAATTGGTGTAGAAGATATGGGTGGATTTTGAACTCGAACCTGCCCAAATTGATGAAAACCCCATATTTTTGGGATTTATCCTAAAATTGTAAAAATTGATTTATGAGTTTGGGGATTCGGTTTCATCCATTCCTCCATGGATTTAATATATAAATAAGACCTCATAGGTCTGAGGAAGGAGAGGAATTGTTATGCTGCAGATCGGATTTCTGAATAGACTCTTTTTGTAAACTTACTTGCTGAAGATTAATGTAAGCTTGAATTCAATGATCCTGTGTGTCTTTTAGAATTTAGCATCTGCTAATCTAAAAGATTCCATGTTGGCATCAGCAAGGGACACTGATCCATCTTTGTAAGCTCATTGTAAATTATTAGTATAAACTTTTATTTCATTTACTTGTTATTTTGATTTCATGTTATTTTATTTTGATTTCACTATTCGAATTTATTGCAAAGTGTGGCAGTGCAGGAACAGTTGGATCTCCATCTTTAACCATACATGAGCCTATAATGTAGCATCCCATTACACTTATCTTTATTTTTCAGAATTGATTAGATTACACTTTGCAAACACAGGCAAAATCAAGACCTCCATCTCTCACCCTACATGCACCTACAATGGAGTGTCTTCCTCTACCTGTTATTTCTTCTAGAATTGATTGATGTTTTCTTTTGAGAATATGCAACATGCTAATTGTTGTTAGTTTAGTTTCTTTAGGAGACAGAGTCAAAGTTCATGTTTTTCTTCATGAGCCTACAATGAACAGATTAGTCACCTGAGCAAGAGCTTAAATCATATGCTTGTCTATGAGTTTTGCTTTCTAATTTTTGAATTGTGTGAAGAGTGTTATCTTTAAAGTGTGAAAATAGAGTGTTGGTTTTTAGATTGTTTTCTTATATAGGCTATACTCATTAGACATAGTTAAAACACCTGTTTCTGGCACATATAGTGTAACCAATCTGTTGATTATGAATCTCGATCGATAATTTATTTTTGGTAATATATTATGCATATAATTGCACCAACAGATATCATCATCCATCCGTTGCATCACCTTTGAAAGGGAATAGAAAGGTCCATGTAGTGGAGGAGCACATATGGAACCAATAAGAGGTTTTGAAGGACAACTTCATTATGGCACAAAATACGATGAAACAATAAACATATCAACATTGAAGTGAAAGGGAATTTGAAGTGGGGGATTGGGTATTTCTGAGGCTATAACCATATAAATAGATGTCCCTCAAGCAACAAAATAAGGACATTAAATTAGCACCCAAATATTATGGCTTCTATAAGGTTTTTCTTAGGATTGGAAACATGGATTACAAATTGTAGTTGCCTCCATATTCACGTGTACATCCAGTCTTCCATGTTTCTTTCTTAAAGAAGGTAATTGGCAACAAGATCCCAGTCCAAACTATTTTACCAGATATTAATGGAGAATGGGAAATCATACTATAACTAGAAACAATCCTTGACACAAGGATTAATAAATTCATAAATCAAGCAATCACAGAGTACCTTGTCAAACAGAAGAACCTACCAGTGGAAGAGGAAACATGGGAAGATGCGTAATTCATGCAGAAACACCCGCAGTTGGTCAAGTGTTGAGGAAAACACTTGTTTGAAGGGGAGAGTCATGTTAATACCTAGACAAAGCCCCATTTTGTGTGTAAAACCCATTATTAATCCCTAGATATTGAATTATTACATTTATAGGATTACAATTGTATGTCAACTAAAACCATTCATGGTACCCTTTCACTATAATTGCACCCTTTGTATCCTAGTCATATGATCATATTATCTCATCTCATATTGTATTATGAATTGGATATATTGTAAAATGAGGTTCCCCCCTCGAAGTGGATTGTAATCGTTGAATTTTTATCATTGTTTAAGGCCTTGGATCATAACATAAAAAAATTGTACCAATTTTGGTTCCTGAGCCTAATTAGAATGAAGAATGATTTCCATTTCCAAATATCAATATGTTGATATTGAGTGACCTCAAGCAATATTTGGTTGTAACTCTGGATGAAAATTTGGAATCTCAAATAGTGGCGGGAAACCCTAAATAACAGATCGAGGGTTTCGCTTTGGTGATGAATTCATTGGTTTTGCATCCAGAAAGAGAGTTTAAATTCATTGAAGAAAAGATGGACATTGTTAGGGATGATGGGAAGTTTTTGATCGAAAAATTTAGGGAGGTTCCCTCTTAGAATTGGTCTACTTCTTATGCCTCAACAACTGAAAAGAGTGATATTCCCACACCTCAAGCCAATGTGGATGATACTAAAAGGGATTCCATTTTTTTCCTAGCTAGTACCAAGGAGTATGCAGAAGAGAGGAAGAACTTAGAGTATCATGGGGTGATCTTGTATTTCCTTCACCACATGTTGGATGAGGAGAAATTCAACAAATAGTGTTTGTTGAACTAGGAGGTGAAAGGAGTTTCACTAAATTCTTTGTCTTTCATTTGTTAATGTTTAAGCCATTATTATAGATGTTTTCATTTCATTAGATAACAATAGCATAATCCAAGATCACTAAGAAATACACAATCACAAGAGACACAACATTTATCCTGGGAAACCCTCTAGGTGAAGAAAACCCAGCAAAACTTCCTTAATATAGATAGCCAATACAATGCCAAGAGATCTCTATGATAAAACAGAAAGTCCTCTCCCAAGATATGTGCCACTCTCTCTCTCCTTTGTCGGTAACAGATCAGAACTTGTCTCTCAAACTGAGCAAGTGAGTTGTATCTAAGTGAGGCGCTAGCCTCCTTTATTTATACAAGACTGGCACGTGTGAAGTGTCTCTTCACTGGCAGGGCCGACTTCTTCAACTTGGTGGGTAAACCCACCTTTATTATAGTTCTGGGTCTCTTTATTAACTGCTAGGGCAGACTTCTTATTTTGCCTATTATAATTGTCTTTTGACCAATCCGCAAAAGGGGATTTGGTCCTATTACAATAACCGACATGATCAATCCACAATGGGGATTGATCCTATGAATAATATATCAATAATAATAAGAATACTCTTTGAAGAT
This sequence comes from Picea engelmannii, assembly GCA_009831015.1. Lineage (NCBI taxonomy): Eukaryota > Viridiplantae > Streptophyta > Pinopsida > Pinales > Pinaceae > Picea > Picea engelmannii. The sequence continues at coordinate 32,315 of ML818418.1, read as the reverse complement.
ACAATATTTCAACACTCCCCCTTAACAAGAAGGGTATTCTTCAACAACATCATGCGAGAGAAAGAGGAAAACATCATCAACAACATCAAATGGGAGGACAACATCATCAATATCATCTTGGTTGGTGTATCTATAAATCATCGAAAGTTTTCTTCATCAACAACATCATCATTCTCAAAGGAATTCCATCATCATCTGCATCAATATGTATTAGTATAAAAATTGATACATCATCATTATCATAGCACAAGGCTGGCTCATCACAATACAAGACTGGCTTTATGTCACAACTGTCAAGTTGGAAGCTCAGTACTTGTCTCATCTCATCGTCTTGCTTTACGTCACATCACTCAAGCTGGAAGCAAGATACTCGTCCTGCTTTACGTCACAACCATCAAGTTGGAAGCAGGATACTAGACTGGCTTTACGTCACAGCTATATAGTCGGAAGCTCAGTACTAGTCTCATCATATCATCTTGATTTACGTATGACATCTTGGTCAGAAGCAAGGATCATCTATTCTTGCTTTACGTCTGACAACTCGGTCAGAAGCAAGGAACATCTCTTCTTTCTTTACGTCTGACAACTCGGTTAGAAGCAAGGAACATCTCTTCTTGCTTTACGTCTGACAACTCGGTCAGAAGCAAGGTACACATCTCATCTTACTTTACGTCTGACAACTCGGTCAGAAGCAAGGAGCATCTTGCTTTATGTCTAAAAACTAGGTTAGAAGCAAGGAACACATCACATCTTGCTTTACGTCTGACCGCTAGGTCAGAAGCAAGGAACATCATCACATCTTGCTTTACGTCTGACAGCTAGTTCAGAAGCAAGGAACATCACATCTACTTCCCCTTTCAAGGAAGGTCCTTTCAGACTATGCCAAGCTTATCTCGGAAGTACTCAAACTTTACATGAGATAGAGGCTTGGTCAACACGTCAGCAACCTGTTCATCTGTGCTAATGTACTGGAGCTTCAAGGATCCTCTCTGTACCATGTCACGGATGTAATGATATCGGATCTCTATGTGCTTCAACCTGTCGTGGAATACAATATTCTCTGTCATCTTTATGCAGCTCTGGTTGTCACATAGAATCACGGTTGCTCTCATCTCCAAATCAAATAGGCCAGTCAATAACTTTCGAAGCCATATAGCTTCGCAACTAGCAGAACATGCAACAATGTATTCTTCTTCCACTGTGCTGAGAGAAATACTAGATTGCTTCCTACTCTGCCATGAGATCATAGCTGATCCCAAACTGAAACAACATCCTGAAGTGTTGTTCCTGTCAGAAACACTTCCTGCCCATTCTGCATCAGTATACCCACTCAATGTGAAATCATGATCTCCATCATAGTTGAGACCATAATCTATTGTACCTTTGAGGTACCTCATCACATGTTTTGCAGCCACTAGGTGAACATGTCTGGGTTCTACCAGAAACTGACTCAAGGTGTTCACAACAAAACAAATGTCTGGTCTAGTGTTCGTCAAATGCATCAGCAATCCAATAATCTGTCTATACAGTGTGGCATCAATCAATTATGACGATGTATCGACCAACTTAAACTTCACTTCCATGGGTGTATTCATGGGCTTGCATTCTATCATATCGAATCTCTTTAAGATTTCGACTGTGTACTTCCCTTGGTTAAGGAAGATCCTCTCAGGACTCTGCCATACCTCCAGACCTAAGACATAATGCATTAGGCCGAGGTCTTTCATTTCAAATTCCGAGACAAGTCTCTTTTTACATTCAACGATGAGCTTTTCTTCTCCAGTTAAGAATAAGTCATCCACATATAGCAGTAAGATTACTGGCTCATTATCCATAATTTTGAAGTAGAGATTTGAGTCTGCTTTACTCTTGGTAAAGCCTAAGCTCATCAAGAAACTGTCTATATGACCATACCAAGCTCTAGGAGCTTGCTTCAATCCGTATAAGGTTTTCTTCAATCTGCAGACATGAGACTTCATGTCTTCAACCTCAAATCCTTAAGGTTGCTCTATATACACTTCCTCTTCGATGACACCACTTAGGAAAGCTGTCTTCACGTCCATCTGGTGCAACTTCCACTTCATCTTAGCTACAAGAGCTATGATGGTCCTGATCGAAGTGTATTTGGCCACAGGAGCAAATGTCTCTTCATAGTCAATGCCTTCCTTCTGGGAAAAGCCACGAGCGACAAATCTTGCTTTATACTTCTCAATACTTCCATCAGTAGCATGTTTTATTTTGAAGATCCATCTGGAGGATACCACATATTTATCCTTTGGTCTGGGAACTATTTCCCATACTTCGTTCTTCATTATGGATTGGTATTTCTCTGTCATGGCATCTGCCCATTATTTCCTTTGAATGGATTCTTCAAAACAGGTAGGCTCCTCTTCTAGGAGGTCACACATCAAAGCCATATAACTGGAGAATGGCTTTGGTATTTTCACCTGTCTCGTGGTTCCTTGGGGAACACCGTACTTCTCTCCATCTTGAATAATCTCTCTAGCCCAGGCTGGCTTTCTTTTATGGAGGATCGTCATCTGAGGAGGTTCTTGTACTTCTACTATATCATGGTCTTCTAGAAGTTCCTCATCAGG
>ML818418.1:15973-27693 GCA_009831015.1 Picea engelmannii | reverse complement strand
GGATGAGATTCTTTATGATTGAATTTATTTGATTGTTGAGGCTCTTTATGAGTCTCCTTTTGGAAGTAGGGTTTCTTCCTTCCTCCTTTGGTGTGAGTAGCTAGGGCTTGATCATCATCCCTTGCTAGTAATGCTTCTCGATTTGTTACTCTTGTTTCTTCTTGGATGCATTCTTCCCATAGGCTGTCGAACTTCAGTTTCTCCTTTCTGGCACATATCGTCTGGATGAAAGCATCCCAAGGTCTTGTGAGACCATTTATGGCAATCATTATAAGTTTGTCTTCGTCTATGGTATCTCCAATAGCTTCTAGTTTTTCTTTGAATTCTGAGATTCTGGAGAAATATTCCTGAATCATTTCTCCTTTCTGCATCCTTGTATTCTTCAGTTGGGTTCTGAGATTCATCTTCCGGTTTATGTTCTTCCCTTCATATAATCTAGTCAAGGCATCAAAAATTTCTTTCGGGGTCTTCTTGGATGACACATAAAGGCTCAGATGGTCTTTGATTGAATCTGCAATGATTCTTTTGGCCCTTATTGTGTCCTTTTGATGCTTTGCCTTTTCTGCAGCATCTTCGGGTTCTGGTAATTCTTACTTGACAAATCTTGCTAGGTCATTCTCTTCAAGAATGGGGCCAATCCTATACTTCCAGGCACGAAATTTTTCCACTCCTTCTAACTTGTCAACAAGCTTAATGCTTGCAGACATCTTTACTTGGAGCTAGGAAAATGACCGAAAAATGAAACTGCTCAAAATCAAAATTTGAACTTACCAGGATATGCGCTTGGCTGAGGCGAGCTACCTAGTGTGTTTGGATCTGAGAAAATCCAACTTTTTCCCCTTCAAATCTGACCTGCGGATTTCTGGACTGGTGCTTCTGGTACCTCTGGTACTTCTGGTACTAGTTTTCTGGTACTTTCTGGTACTTTGTGAAACTAGGGTTTCACTTTTCGGGAGATTCAACCACTGAAAAGGTGCGTTGATGATGCCAAATTGATCCTTAGGGGAGGGAACAACTTTCTAGATAGTTTTAGGGCTGAAAAGATTCACTTTTGAAAAACCCTAATTTGCAGGTACTGCAACAGTGATGTTTTTCCTCTTGCGAAATATGCTTCCTTCAGCTTGGCTCTGATACCATGTTAATGTTTAATCCATTATTATAGATGTTTGCATTTCATTAGATAACAATAGCATAATCCAAGATCACTGAGAAATACACAATCACAAGAGACACAACATTTATCCTGGGAAACCCTCTAGGGGAAGAAAACCCAACAAAACTTCCTTAATATAGATAGCCAATACAATGCCAAGAGATCTCTATGCTAAAACAGAAAGTCCTCTCCCAAGATATGCGCCACTCTCTCTCTCCTTTGTCGATAACAGATCAGAACTTGTCTCTCAAACTGAGCAAGTGAGTTGTATCTAAGTGAGGCGCTAGCCTCCTTTATTTATACAAGACTGGCACGTGTGAAGTGTCTCTTCACTGATAGGGCCGACTTCTCCAACTGGGTGGGTAAACCCACCTTTATTATATTTCTAGGTCTCTTTATTAACTGTTGGGGTCGACTTCTTATTCTGCTTATTATAATTGTCTTTTGACCAATCCGCAAAAGGGGATTTGGTCCTATTACAATAACCGACATGATCAATCCACAACGGGGATTGATCCTATTAATAATATATCAATAATAATAAGAATACTCTTTGCAGTTACAATATTTCAACATCATTCAACACCAAATCAATATCTTGATAAGTTCTTCAATATGGTACATGTCATATTGTAAGTTCCTTAGATTATGTGCAATCTTGAATATTTGATTTCAACCTGGATGATAGAGGTCAAGCCTATTACCAATTATGGATTGAGTGTCTTGTGCTTCTTGCTTATTTGAGGCCTTCTATATATAGATATTCACCAACCAATTTGGTAAGGTTTTGATCCAAGATGCTAGTTGTATTTATTTCCTACCAAATTTGATATTAGGTGTAGAGGGTGATTTTAAGAAGAAGCTTTGCCCATTTATTTCAGTGATAACTATTGATGGATTCTGACAATAAAAGGTTCATTATTAGAATTTGTCGAATTCCTGTTTTTCTTTCCAAGTGTAGGATGATCTCATCTAGGATTGTCCCTAGTTGATGCAGGAGCATCGTCAGCAGCCAAGCAAGCATGGATGCGGAAGCCAACTGGGAAAAGCGCCAACACATTTTTCACGTTTTGAAATGTTTTGGAAAGATCAAGAAGCGGATATAAATACAATAGCTAGAAGCGTACTTGCATTTATGTCTGGCTGTTGTAAATAGATCGTGAGCGATTTTCTCTCATTTGTCAATGTAAAAGGCATTTAAGCCCAGTTAATGAAAGTAGGTAGATTTGAAATATAAATTAGACAGTTTAGAAGAGCGGGAGGGAAAACCGGATATAGACACCCTCACCTTTGTATCATAGAGTTAGTTGCATCATTAGCATAGCACAGAAGAGGAGAGTTGTAGCAGAGAGTTGAAAAGAAGAACCCATGTACAAGAGCTTTGAATTAATATATGAGGCTTTGAATAAGATTTCATGGTGTTATGATGTTTTCTGTTTATACATGGTGAATGGTATGTTCACAGTTGTTTATTCTCTCTGTTATGCATTTTCTTTAATACTGTGTGAATGTATGATTTCATGTTGAATGTCTGAAGTCTGAGAGAGAGAGAGAGAGAGAGAGAGAGAGAGAGAGAGAATGAGTTTCAATTGTTTCTCTTCCTGAGTGAGAGAAGTTCCTGCAAGGAGTGTAGTGAAACATCCGCAAGGTGTGCGTTGACAAGGGTTCTGAGTCTTATCTCAGAAAGCTCAGGAGAGATACTGTTGTTCTCATTCCAGTAGAAGTGCGGGTGGAGCACAGAAGCTGTGCAAGGTGTGTGCAGGCTATTCGAGGCCTTAACCTTATCAACTAGGGTTGAAAGGTGAGGGACTACTGTTGCAGAGGGTGCACAAAGTTGAAGAGTCAAATACTTAGAAGTATCTGAAAGATTTCCACAAGGAGTGCGCGCAAGATTCCTTTCAAGACTCAAGGTTGCAAGTAAAAGCTCAGAAGGGTTAGCACCTTTGAAAGTACTCAAAGGGAGACAGAGATTGAAAGTGTCTCGCAGAAGTTAAGTCCTAGTGGGACAACAATGGTTCATTTCGCAGAAGTGGTGAAGGAGGAAACGAGCGGTTGAAATTCTCCAAGGAGAGCTCGCAAAGTCGCGAGGACCATAGGATCCAGAAAAGCTGCAAGGTGTATAGGAGTGGACGAACCCAACACTTTGGTATCAAGAATCAATGTGGACCGTTGATCGTGATATTTTGTGAGCCATCATATCATTTCGGGGATTCATAGTTTGTAAGTCCGGAGTGTAAGCCAAAATCCTTGATCATTCTAACTCCCGAATTGTGAAAAGGATTGTTAAGTGAAGGATTTCGGAATTCGAGATTTCAAAGTGTTAGGGGACGGTAGTCGGAGGCTTGTTCAAGTCCCGAAAGCCGAGAAGAAGGAAAGGTGGCGAGAGTCCACGTCAGAGATAGAAAGCATTTGAGTAGACAGGTGGCATGTCTTCGTCAAATAGGCGGAGTCAAACCTTGTTGACCGTTTTGGGGTTTTGGAGGTCGAGGAGTTGGGAGCCTTGCATCCAGATTCGCGAAGTCCGAAATGACGATGAAGTGAAAGGCCCATTAGGAAGAAAAACTTTGCTAAACACATCAAAATTCGACATTTCGGGTTTCGGAGGTTGTAGAGATAGGAAATCTCGACAACAGGGATCGCGGAATCATGAAACCCGAAGTCCCGGTTCGGCGAAGGGCGCGATCTTACTGATATTGGGAGACTTGAGTGGTGCTTTGTGGTTGATCACACAGGGCATACTCATAAGGAATTGTGGAAAACACTGTTGTGTGTGTGTGTTTCCTTGTGAGGAAATCAATGAATCAATTAGACTCAGGAAGGCAGATTTAGAACAATCCTGAGAGGATCTCGGCCTGAGGGCTGGAGGTTTGCACCATATTTGGTATCACATCTTGACTCTGTTTGTGTATTGCAGATGGAGAAAGCAAGAGGAAGAAGAGTACTCTGATACGCACAAAAGTGGTATCAGAGCTGTAGAACAAGTCTTTGCTTTCTGTAGCAGAGAAAAGAGAACCATTTATAGCCATGCCGTCGAGAAGAAGAGACAGACCAATGCCTGATCCAGCCGTGGAGAGGGAAATGCGTGAACTACATGCCAGGCTTGATGCCATGGAGACAGCTCAGAGGCGCACAGTCAACGTTGGGGATATCAGCGAAGATGAAAGTGAAAATGAAGTTGGACACGAAGGAGAGGAAGTTGCAGTCGAAGATGCTGCGGATGAACGCCTATTTAGGGTTGTTGCAAGGATAGGTTCTAGAGAAAAAATGGACATTCCCATGTATGAGGGAAACCTGGATGTTGAAGAGATTCTAGACTGGATTAGAGCTCTGGATAAATACTTTGACTATGAGGATGTCGAGGAAGATAAGAAGGTCAGACATGTTGTCACCAGACTTAAAGGGCATGCAACACTATGGTGGGATGAACTGTAGGTCGACAGACGCTGCAAAGGCAAGCAGAAAATCAAAAGCTGGGATATAATGGTTGCGAAGATGAAATCCAAATTCATATCCAAGGACTATCAAATTACTTTGTTTCGAAGGATGCAGAATTTGAGACAGAAGCTGATGTCAGTGAAAGAATACACTGAAGAGTTCTATAAGATAAACATCAGAGCAGGTCATCGGGAAAGTGATGATGAAAAGGTTATCAGGTACATGAATGGTCTGAGATATGACATCCAAGATGAGATGAGCATGATGATCATTCGAACTGTAGAAGATGTTTATTATATGGCTCTGAAAGCTGAAGAGAAGCTAAGCCGAAATCAAGGTCAAAGAGGCCGAGGTAGAAGTCAAGCCAAAGGCAAAACAATTGCCCAAGACAGAACTCAGAAATCTAAAGAAGAGGGGAAGAAAACTCAAACTCAAATTGAGAGAGGAGGAAGCTCACAAAGAGGGTAGTATGCTGATAGAAATACTTTTCCTCAGGCTAGAGGAAGAGGAAGAGGCCAAGGAGGTGAAGTGAAATGTTTTGTCTGTGGGAAAAACGGACATAAATCTTATGAGTGTTCAGACAGAAAGAAAGATGGTGGTGAAAATAACATTGATGAAGCCCAAGGACGAAATGTTGAGGCAGAAGATGCTGAGGCTGGAAGATCCTTAATGATGAGGAAAGTTCTCTTGAAGCCAGAGAAGGAGGAAGAGAACCCAACCCAAAGGAACAGTATGTTTCAGACTGCTTGCAAAACAAAAGACAGAGCATGCAAAGTCATCGTGGACAACGGTAGCACAGACCATCTCGTTTCTACAGAGATGGTAGAAAAGCTGGAGCTGCAGACTATCGTACATCCAAGCCCATACAGAGTTTTGTGGCTACAAAAAGGACATCAGGTAAATGTCACTTTAGTTGAATTTAAAATAGGGGGATATAAGGATGAAATATTATGTGATGTCATTCCCATGGATGTTTGTCATCTATTGCTGGGTAGACCGTGGCAATATGACAGGAATGTGGTTCATGATGGGAGAAAGAACACATACACCTTGGAGAAAAATGGTAGGATGCACATGTTGTTGCCGATTAAGGACAAAGAAGTGAAACCAGAGGTGAGCAACACTGTACTTCTCATGAGTGGGAAGGAACTTCTTAAAGAGGTTAGGAAGAAGGAAGACACACAATTTTTTGTGGTCAGGAAGCCTAGAATTGTTTTGACCAGTACAAGAGTGGATGATTTATCAGAGGAAATCCAGAAGTTGCTGGAAGAGTTCGCTGATATAGTAGTGGACGAACTACCTTTTTCATTGCCACCGATCAAGAGTATAAGCCATCACATTGATCTTATACTTGGAGCCAGTTTACTAAACAAAGCAACGTACATATTGACGCCGCAAGAGAATGAAGAAGTCAAGAGACAAGTCCAGGACTCAATGGACAAGGGATTGATTAGAGAAAGCTTGAGTCCATGTGTTGTTCCGACAATGCTCAGCCTAAAGAAAGACGAAGGCTAGAGAATGTGTACAGACTCAAGGGAAATCAATAATATTACCATCAGATATAGATTTCCATTGCCAAGGATGGATGATTTGATGGATTGCTTGAGTGGAGAAAGATTTTTTTCAAAGATTGATTTGAAAAGCGGATATCATCAGATTCGCATGAGAGAGAGGATGAATGGAAGACAACATTCAAGATGAATGAGGGGCTGTATGAATGGCTTGTTATGCCATTTGGTTTAACGAATGCACCCAGTACTTTCATGAGATTGATGAATGAAGTCCTGAAGGATTTCATTGGGAAATTTGTCATTGTATATCTTGACGATATATTAATTTTCAACAAGACAGAAGCAGAGCATTTAAAGCATTTAGCTACAGTGATGAGAAGATTACAGCAAGAGAAATAGTTGATAAATATGAAGAAATCATCATTTATGAGGACATAACTCATTTATTTGGGTTTTGTTATCTCTGCAAATGAGTTGAATATGGACCCGGAAAAGGTGAATGCAATCAAGAATTGGCCATCGCCGAAGAGTGTATTTGAAGTTCGAAGCTTCCATGGTTTAGCTAGTTTCTACAGGAAATTCATACGAAATTTCAGTGGGATTAGCGCACCAATGATGGATACGGTGAAGAAAAGACATAAATATTTTCACTGGACAGAGGAAGCGGAGAAGAGTTTCAACTTGCTGAAGAAGAAGATCACTGAGCAACCAATTTTGGTTTTTCCAGATTTCAGCAAGACATTCCAGGTCAAGTGTGATGCGAGTGGATTTGCAATTGGAGCGGTCACGAGCCAAGATGACAGACCGATCGCATACTTCAGTGAAAAACTGAATGAAGTGAAGGTTAACTACTCCACATATGACAAGGAATTCTATGCGGTCATACAAGCGCTGAAGAAATGGAGACATTATTTGGTTCCTAAGGAGTTTGTTTTGTACAGTGATAATCATGCTTTACAATTCGTGACTCAACAGGAGAAGTTGAACCAAAAACATGATAAATGGGTTGAATTCATGCAGAATTTTACTTTTGTGATTAAGCATATTTCTGGAACTGCTAACAAAGTTGATGATGCTTTGAGCAGGAAATGTTTGCTTATGCAGGAATTCAGAGTCAAAACTTTGGGTTTTGATAACCTCAAAGAGATGTATAGGGATGATCCAAAGTTTAAGGAAGCATATGAGGCATTTGAGAATCCAATTCTCAGGGACAGAACCCAATGGATTGAATACATGATCCAAGATGGATTGTTGTTCAGGGGAAATTAGCTATGTATTCCAAAATGCTCCATGAGGGAGAATTTGCTGAAGGAAAAACATAGTGGAGGATTGGCCGGACACTTCGGTCATGACAAGACGTTCTCAAAGTTAAATGGCTCATATTTTTGGCCAGGGATGAGAACATATGTTAAGAAATTTGTGGACAAATGTAATATTTGTTAGCACACAAAAGGGAAAAGGCATAACACAAGGTTATACCAGCCATTACCCATACCAGAAAGGACGTGGGATGCAGTGAGCATGGATTTTATATTGGGACTGCCAAGGACACAAAGAGGATGTGATTCAATCTTTGTGGTAGTCGATAGATTTTCAAAGATGACACATTTTATACCATGCCAGAGAACCAGTGATGCAACTCATATTGTGAACCTGTTTTTCAAGGAAGTCGTCAGACTTCACGGCTTGCCAAGGAGTATTGTTTCAGATCAAGATACCAAGTTCGTGGGACATTTCTGGAGGACTTTATGGAAGAAGATGGGGACAATTTTTTCATTTAGCTCAGCGTATCATCCTCAAACGGATGGGCAGACAGAGGTCATAAACAAAATCTTGGGGGATTTGTTGAGGAGCTTAGTGACTGAACACCAAAGTCAATGGGATCGCATTCTACCACATGCGGAATTTGCTTACAATGATTCACTCAACAAAAACACCGGGCAGAGTCCATTCCAAATTGTATATGGAATGCAACCAAGGGGAGTTTCTGAATTGAAAGATTCGGAACAAAATGAATTCATGAGTGCTAGTGTAGAGAATTTTGCAAAAGCAATGAAGGAGCTTCACAGCCAAGTGAAGGAGCGACTGCAGAATTCAAATCAAGAATACAAACGCAGAGCAGATCAACACAGGCGAGGACTTCAAGTTGAAGTTGGTGATCTGATTCTTGCACATCTGAGGAAGGAAAGGTTCCCAAGAGGAACATATAACAAACTGAAGATGAAAAATATTGGACCATGCAAGGTCGTAAATAAATTTGGGGCAAACACATATGAGATTGAATTACCCGATGGGATCGAAATTTCACTGATATTCAATGTTATGGATTTGTACCCTTACCGAGCTGAAGAAACATGAGCCGAAGATGAACAAATATAAGTTCAATGGACAAAACAAATGCCTGTAGCTAAAAAGCCACAGATAGAAAGTATAATTGACAGGAGGATTAGCAAAAAGACCAGGAGGAAGGAGCATTTTGAATACTTGGTCAAATGGAAGGGACATCCCCTTGAAGATGCCAGTTGGGAAGATGAAGCATAAATTCAGAAGCATGGACAGACCATGCAAGAGCTCATGAACAGGAGTTCATGAAAATTTTCAAGCAAGGGAGTATGATGCAGGAGCATCGTCAACAACCAAGAAAGCATAGACGCGGAAGCCAGATGGGAAAAGCGCCAACACATTTTTCACGTTTTGAAATGTTTTGGAAAGATCAAGAAGCAGATATAAATGCAATATATAGAAGTGTACTTGCATTTATGTCTGGCTGTTGTAAACAGATAGTGAGCGATTTTCTCTAATATGTCAATGTAAAAGGCATTTCATCCCAGTTAATGAAAGTAGGTAGATTTGAAATATATATTAGATAGTTTAGAAGAGCAGGAGGGAAAACCGGATATAGACACCCTCGCCTTTGTATCATAGAGTTAGTTGCATCATTATCATAGCACAAAAGAGGAGAGTTGTAGCAAAGAGTTGAAAAGAAGAACCCATGTACAAGAGCATTGAATTAATATATGAGGCTTTGAATAAGATTTCATGGTGTTATGATGTTTTCTGTTTATACATGGTGAATGGTATATTCACGGTTGTTTATTCTCTCTGTTATGAATTTTCTTTAATACTGTGTGAATGTATGATTTCATGTTGAATGTCTGAAGTCTGAGAGAGAGAGAGAGAGAGAGAGAGAGAATGAGTTTCAATTGTTTCTCTTCCTGAGTGAGAGAAGTTCCTGCAAGGAGTGCAGTGAAACGTCCGCAAGGTGTGCGTTGACAAGGGTTCTGAGTCTTATCTCATAAATCTCAGGAGATATACCGTTGTTCTCATTCCAGCAAAAGTGAAGATGGAGCACAGAAGCCGTGCAAGGTGTGCGCAGGCTAGTCGAGGCCTTAACCTTATCAACTAGGGTTGAAAGGTGAGGGACTGTTGTTGCAGAGGGTGCACAGAGTCGAAGAGTCAAATACTTAGAAGTATTTGAAAGATTGATGCAAGGAGTGCGCGCAGGAGTCCTTTCGAGACTCAAGGTTGCAAGTAAAATCTCAGAAGGGTTAACACCTTTGAAAGTACTCAAAGGGAGACGGAGATTGAAAGTGTCTTGCAGAAGTTAAGTCTCAGTGGGAGAACACTGGTTCATTTCGCAGAAGCGGTCAAGGAGGAAACGAGCGGTTGAAATTCTCCAAGGAGAGATCGCGAAGTCGCGAGGACCGTAGGATCCATAAAAGATGCAAGGTGTATAGGGGTGGACAAACCCATCACTTTGGTATCAGGAATCAATGTGGACCGTTGATCGTGATTTGTTGTGAGCCGTCAGATCATTTCAGGGATTCGGAGTTCGTAAGTCCAGAGTGTAAGACAAAATCCTTGGTCATTCTAACTCCCGAATTGTGAAAAGGATTGTTAAGTGAAGGATTTCGGAATTCGGGATTTTGAAGTGTTAGAGGATGGTAGTCGGAGGCTTGTTCAAGTCTCGAAAGCCAGGAAGAAGGACAGGTGGCGAGAGCCCACGTCAGAGATAGAAAGCATTTGAGTGGACAGGTGGCATGTCTTCGTCAAATAGGCGGAGTCAAACCTTGTTGACAGGTTTTGTAGGTCGAGAAGTTGGAAGCCTTGTATCCGGATTCGCGAAGTCGCGAAGTTTGAAATGTCGATGAAGTGAAAGGCCCATTGGGAAGCCAACCTTCTCCGAACACATTGGAATTCAGCATTTCGGGTTTTGGAGGTTGTAGATGTTAATGTTTATGCCATTATTATAGTTCTTTGCATTTCAATAGATAAGAGCATCATAAGAACAAGATCACTGAGAAATAGTACACATTCACAAGAGACACAACATTTATCCTGGGAAACCCTCGGGGGGAAGAAAACCCAGCAAAAACTTCCTTATCATAAATAGCTTATACAATGTTCAAGAGATAACTCAAACCAATACAGATAGTCCTCCCCAAGAGATGCACCACTCTTCTTCTCCTCTCTCCAACTGGTAATTGCAGCTTGCCTCATAAGAGAATGAGCAAGTGAGTTGTTGTGTTAAAGTGAGGCGCTAGCCTCCTATATATACAAGACTGGCACGTGTGAAAGGGTTTCACTGGCAGGGCCGACCTCTCACTCTCGGTGGGTAAACCCACCTTTAAATTAATTATGGGTCTCAATAATAACTATTGGGGCCGACTTCTTATTTTTCCCATTATAATTGTCCGATGACCAATCCGCAAAAGGGGATTTGGTCCTAATACAATTACCGACATGATTAATCCACAATGGGGATTAATACTAATAATAAAATAACAATAATAATAAGAATGCTCTTCGTAGTTACATTATTTCAACACTCCCCCTTAACAAGAAGGGTATTCTTCATCAGCATCAGGCGAGAGAGGTCTGCATCATCAGTGGCGTCAGGAGGATAGTATCGCCAATATCATCTTGAAACATTGGATAGCATATTTACGAGTCATCGGAAGTTTTCTTCATCGACAGCATCATCATTCTCGAAAGAATGCTATCATCATCTACATCAAATATGTATCAGTAAAAAAATTATACCTTATCACAGCACTAGGCTGGCAGTACTACACTGGCTCAATGTCACAGCTGTTAAGTTGGTATCTCAGTGTCAGTCACATCTTGCTTTACGTCTAACAACTAGGTCAGAAGCAAGGAATATCATCATCTCGCTTTATGTCTAACAACTAGGTCAGAAGCGAGGAATCACAACGTCATGCTTTACGTCTAACAGCGAGGTCAGAATCATGACTCATCTTGCTTTACGTCTAACAATGAGGTCAAAAGCAAAGAACACATCAACATTTCTCTTTACATCTAACAACGAGGTCAGAAGCGAGGAATCATCTTGCTTTACATCTAATAGCTAGGTCAGAAGCAAGGAATCCACAGCGTCATGCTTTACGTCTAACAACGAGGTCAGAAGCAATGACTCATCTTGCTTTACGTCTAACAGCGAGGTAAGAAGCAAGGAACACACAACTTCATGCTTTATGTCTAACAGCGAGGTCAGAAGCAATGACTCATCTTGCTTTATGTCTAACAACGAGGTCAAAAGAAAGGAATACACAACGTCATGCTTTACATCTAACAGCGAGGTCAGAAGCAAGGAACACACA
>ML818418.1:0-11852 GCA_009831015.1 Picea engelmannii | reverse complement strand
TATCCTGGGAAACCCTCTAGGGGAAGAAAACCCAGCAAAAACTTCCTTATCATAAATAGCTTATACAATGTTCAAGAGATAACTCAAACCAATACAGATAGTCCTCCCCAAGAGATGCACCACTCTTCTTCTCCTCTCTCCAAATGGTAATTGCAGCTTGCCTCATAAGAGAATGAGCAAGTGAGTTGTTGTGTTAAAGTGAGGCGCTAGCCTCCTATATATACAAGACTGCCACGTGTGAAAGGGTTTCATTGGAAGGGCTGAACTCTCACTCTGGGTGGGTAAACCCACCTTTAAATTAATTCTGGGTCTCAATAATAACTGTTGGGGCCGACTTCTTATTCTGCCCATTATAATTGTCCGATGACCAATCCGCAAAAGGGGATTTGGTCCTAATACAATTACCGACATGATTAATCCACAATGGGGATTAATCCTAATAATAAAATAACAATAATAATAAGAATGCTCTTCGCAGTTATATTATTTCAACAGTAGAGACAGGAACTCTCGACAATAGGGATCGCAGAATCGCGAAACCCGAAGTCCCTGTTCGGTGAAGGGCGCGATCTTACTGAGATTGGGAGACTTGAGTGGTGCTTTGTGGTTGATCACACAGGGCATAATCATAAGGACCTGTGGAAAACACTGTTGTGTGTGTGTGTTTCCCTGTGACGAAATCAAAGAGTCAATCAGACTCAGGAGGGCAAATTTAGAACGATCCTGAGCGGATCTTGGCCTGAGGGCTGGAGGTCTACACCACTAGTGTAATCCCCCTCTAGGGGATTCCTAATATTTAGGTGATGTAGGTGATTCAACATCTATGGATCCGATTGGCAAGGTAGGTTCTTTAATGGATTCTGTCTAGGTCACCAAGGAGGGTACCTATCAAGTTCCTACTAGGGGACTAGTTTATCCTTCAACACATAGTTATGATATCAAGGTAGAAGGGGTTGAATTCATCAAGATTTATGTAGGAACACAATGAAATACAAAAATACACATAAACATTGTAACGATCCTCCTCGTTATGATACCAAACCTCTTATAACAAGTGCAACAAATTTTTTGTTTTTAAAAGTGTGTGCGCGCGTGTACAAGGGAGACAACACATTCGACTCTGCATCGCCACCCGACGACGACTAAGACGCAATCACGATGAACACAACAAGACGACATAAGACGCACATCAAGTAACTGTATGCATTTAACGACGATCAATCGATGATAGGTAAGACTGACAAATAAATAGGACTGACTTCCCGCCCGTCCTACCCTGTAATGGTTAGGACCTCCAAGACACATAAGCAACGCTCAAGCCCAGGTTCCCATCGATTTTAACCATTTAAGGTCTCAGGGCTGGCGACTGTTCTGAGGAACATGGAGGTGTCTACGTCCCGCCCGACACAAGCAGACCAAGCAATGCAAGAATACAACCAAGTAAAACAAAAATCAATGGACAACCATGACCTCTACGGAAGACACAAATTTTAAATTATAAAAATCCTCATAACACTATCTGAAACAATTTTCCCTAAGTTATTATTAGTGTTATAGGTGTTTTATTTTATGCCCGCAATCTAATAATCAGGTAGTTATGTATATATAACAATACAACACGAATTAGATCATTCACCTCTTGACAAACTTACTCTAGAATCCTCATCCCACCATTATATTTAAGAATACTTTGAAAATTATAATCCTAGTGTTCATTCGAAGAAAATCAGGATGATAGCATAGGGGATACTAAGCGGTCAAGGAAATAAAATCTTGGCACCAGTTAAAAACATTAAGGTATATACTGTTTTAAATCCATGGAGCTATCGCATCAGTTAAATTCGTTAAAGTAATTAAACTAATTTGTATCAAGATGATGCTATTGACCCATCAATAAAATCCTATAGGAAATACATCAGGCTAATATTTTAAAAGAATTAATTAAATGGATGCATAGATGATTACATTACCAAGATCCCAATATTAAGAAGTTCTAATCATTCATCAACTTTAAACAAAAAAAGTATTATGTCTATTCCTCAGAAAAGTAAAATATAAAGCCAAATACAAACTCCAGGAGGTAATGCTTCCCATTAATAGCTAAAAGACCTCAATCGGATCAATCTATTTCAAGGAACTTACTATATAGTAAACAGTTAATGTCATCTCGAATTTAATAACTAGAATCATTTCTTTTTCCAGCTGGACGTACTCATATACAACCTTCCTTTTATCGCTAAGTAATAACAGTAAGTAAAAATGATCTACTCAACAACTATTCTTCTATATTTAGTGATAAAGACAGTGTTGGCTTAAAGGTCCCGTAAATTTTGATGGCAGCAAAGAAGTCTGTGAAATGTAAAGGCGGGTAAATAGTAAATGGTAATACATGCAACAAACAGGGATTTAGATGGGAGTAACTACCATTACCAGCGCAAAGAAAGCTCACCTAAACCAACAGTGATTTCTAACCACTAAACAAAAACGGACTCATAACTCTCAACAACAATTAAATCGCGACATCCAGAAGGGTAATTAAAACACATAGAGCGAACTCCCGACGATTGGGTCAAAATTTACACTTTTAACATGAATTGGATGCCAGAAGGTGGTTTTCGTTTTCCCAAAGATATGTGAGTAAACGAGAAGGATAGATAACGACGACAGCTACAGGTTTTCCAAACTAGCAAGGCGCAGGCAACAATAAGGTAAAACGTAGAGCTACCACTCCAGCTCCTGTCGGCATTCAAATCTTAAACAGAGTTAAGTGATGGAACGGTCAAGGTCAAGGGAGCAGGGATAGGTGGCTTAAATAGTTGTCCCTATGCAACAGGCTCCTACATCAAGTCATATAATTATTCGAGCCCTTAAGGCGGCACAAGGAATGATCCACGAAATTTGACCATAACCAGATTAAGCAGGAAGCCATGATCTCAACGCACATTAAGAAAATGCGTGCTGACCCCTGAGAAGGTGTGGAAACCGAACAGTGGCATCTTAAACATCAACAGAGTTTATCCTGTCAATAGTTTATGACAGAGTCGACTCAGGTGGACGCGGTTAGAGATTAATACCTTTTTGAAAATGGGCTGGAATTTTTTACCGAGTGGATTGTCATAACGCCTCATGGCTGTCCTGAATTGCTGTAACATTAGAATCTCTCTTTGGCTTTGATGCCCTCTATGTTCGCTGAAGGTGGGTTGCATACATTTGTGTTACACATTTTTTCGGTTGCAGATTTTTCTTAAACAACTCATCAGGCGCAGTTAGAGGAGGATACGGTCAAGGGTGGATTGTCAGCACCCTCAAACAACAGACTAGAAAACAAAATTTTGTTGTGCCTAGCTCAACCGCCTGACTCCTAATAGGCTTCACTTGACCCTACGCTAGTTAATTAAAAAAAAACGCTATACCTGTAAAAACATAGCCAGACCCAACGCTTCAACAGTTTAAGTTTGACTCGAGTATAACTCGCTTGAATAAGCCTACTGGGAAATTACTCACCGAATCTAGCAATGGATTAGCAGGTCCTAGGTAAGGATGAATGGCCCTGAGACCGTTTAGAATATAATGGTACCTAAATGCGGTCAAATCGATCAAGGGTGGATTCGTCGGGGGTCCAGGTCCCAACACAAGCTTGAAGTACACAAAGAGGACAAGGGAAGAGTGACGATTTGGGATGGAGACGCAGAGATAATTACACCGAAAACTTGAATTCCTGAACCAAGTTCACTGTAACCAAATACCAAAATGAAATTGCCAAGAAGGAGTTCTCTTGGGTAATAAAATTACAAAAGGAGTGTGTCGGAAACAAGTTTTCCAGTGTGACTGTACGCAGTGAGTTTTGTCGTTTAGGGGATGGAGATGAAATGATAAATACAAGGCTAGTGGTTTCTCTAATTTTACACAGTAAATTTTGCAACAAGTTAAATACACAAAAAAAATTTCGTCGGAGTAAGTAAATAAATAAAAACCATTCAGTCCAATGAAAACCACACCGATTGAAGTTAAATATTCTTCCATCCAGATTACTAATACACATGCAGATCTAATCATACATCTAATGCATTCTACTCTACAAATCAAGGAGCGTACCTTTGCTCGATCACCTGCCTCGAATGACGTCCGCGTGCTCCGTGCTGCTCCGCTCGCCGATCGTCGAGACCTCACCGGTACCTCCCAACCAATGCTAGGGGTACTATGCTTCCCCCTTAGCCCCTCGAGCCGCAAAGGGGCCACACACTATCCAGATGGTACGTCTAGCTCCCAGCTCGCTTCGCAAGGCCGAGCTACCGCTCCTATCCGAGCTGGGAAATCCCAACTCCCCATAAGTAATCAGTCAAGTCACAAATCCGGTAGCATAACGTTACGCTTACAGCCGATCCCTTTCTTCCTCATCTTCCCTTTCTTTTATAGAGTTTTTAGAACCTCCAACTTTCCCTAAATCACATTTAAATTAAGTTTTAATAAACAAATTCTAAACATTCTCCTTCGCACAAGTGTCGTCCATCCCCCTCTTTCCTCCAATAATTATTTTCTTTAAATTTATTAATTGTCTCATTTCCCCCACCCATCTAGAGTTGCTCCTAAATTTACTCCTAGGTGTTCCTAGATTCCCTTACAGGTTTAAATACTTTCCCTAAAATGAAGTTGCTAATTTAGTTCAATTTAGAAGGTTCTTAATTGCAGATTCCTTACTATGTTGACCTCGCTTTTTACCATAAGTTCCCCTCTTTTCCTTATTATGTTCCTCCTCATTCCTTAGTTTCCTAATTTTTTTATTATTCCCTTCTTTCCCCCTTTTTTTTTGGGCCAAAATGGCAGTTGCGCTATTTACTCTTTTCCTTTTATTATTAATTTGAAATCTTTTTACACTTTCACAAGATAAATAATTTATTTCTTCCTTACAATTTAAACCACGGATTTTAATTAAATTATTACTGTCTTCATTTTACCCCAAAAATTTATGAAGACTAAAACTATTACTTAAGTGGTTTTTAGTTTAAATTTTTATTTTTATTTTTATAGGGTATTTTCTTAAGGTTAGACAAAATTTTACCCTGAGAAGTTTTAGACTTAGGACTTAGATTCTAAACTAGGCGACATTTAATTAGGGAAGTAGTTTAAGAATTTCTTAATGTGTTAAATGTCTTAGGGCCATCTAGGTTTGTTCATTCATCAACATCGACCTGACGTTCCCTTCAGGATGCACCACGTGCTCCAAGGGTGCCACTCGCCTCTAGTGTTTCCTTTGTGCGACGTGCCCTTCAGGATGCACCACGTGCTCCAAGGGTGCCACTCGCCTCTAGTGTTTCCTTTGCGCGACGTGCCCTTCAGGATGCACCACGTGCTCCAAGGTTGCCACTCGCCTCTAGTGTTTCCTTTGCATGACGTGCCCTTCAAGATGCACCACGTGCTCCAAGGGTGCCACTCGCTTCTAGTGTTTCCTTTGCGTGACCTGCCCTTCAGGATGCACCATGTGCTCCAAGGGTGCCACTCGCTTCTTGACTGATTGGTAGACATCAATAACCCCTGGAGTCAACACTCCGCCAGGTGAACTTGTGGGAGACTAAGAGCTCTAAGGAATAAGGCCCCCGCCTTATTGCGCACCCCTTAGAATCATCGTGAGCGACTGTCGCAGTCTGCCCTCACGACATCGTGGATCCTCTCGAACTAGGTAATCGTTAACCTACAGTTCGAGCCACGGAGGGAGTTCTAGTAGGCTGTGGCAGGGCTGCTGTCCACACCTCTCCCTCAACCTCTCTGGAAATCGTGTGTGGCCCCTTTACTCCATATGTGTGTCTGGTCGGCAAGCTATCGTCAGCCTGCATCATCAACAATCGTATCAAAACATGTTCACATAATATCATCAAATCAAATATACTAAAATCACAGTAAACCATCAACCCCAAGGCACACTCCCTGACTCGATCTGGAGTCCAAGGGGTCTCGTCGATGCCTCTGCATCCTCAAGGTCAAAAACCCTACACACTCAGTAAAACTGAGTCAATAGCACCTATCCATGTCAAAGCAACAAAACATCATGTCATCTATCATATCGCATCATAATCAAGGATAAATGTTTTCTTATCATAAAAGTCCAGATCACTTGCGAGCAAGTGTCCTCAAAGAATAAGTTTTCTCAATGCGCCAGAGAAGGATGTTACATACACCCCTTCTTGGTCTAAACTTCGTCCCGAAGTTTCATAGTATAAATGCCGAAATAAGTATATCACAGTATCATAAGTCTATCTATCAAAAAAAAATGGAAACTGTTGGTGCATATCATATGCGTCCTCCCAGGTCGCCAAGTGTGGACTATAACTGTCCCACTAGACCTTGACCTGATCTACCGTTCGACGTCGTAACCGTCAAATGAGATGATCTAAGATGTAGACCGACTCAACCATGAGCGCTCCCTCATCCGATACCTGCAAGGAACTCATGTCAATCACATGTGTATGATCACTAATATAATGTCTCAAAACAGATACATGAAAAACATCGTGCATATGCCTCAAAGAATCAGGCAAGGCTAGTCGATAGGCCACGGGCCCCTTTTTCTCCACAATCTTGAAAGGTCCCACGAACCTAGGAGAGAGTTTAGCTCCCTTTCCAAACTTGATCGAACTCTTATGTGGTTTAACCCGCAAGAAGACTCAATCACCGACCTCATAACTACGGTCGACTCGGTGCGCATCGGCATAACTCTTTTGTCGATCCTGCACTTCTTTAATCCTTTGTCTTATTGTTTGCATTTGTTCTTCCATTTCTTGGATCGCTTCTGGTCCCACCAGGACCCTATCCTCAAGTCGATACCAACTCAAAGGCGTCCGACATGGTCGCCCGTACAGAAACTCGAAAGGCGCCATCTTAATGGTGCTCTGGTAACTGTTGTTGTAAGAGAACTCTACTAGTGGCAAGAATTCTTCCCAACGCTTTTGTTGGTCCATCACGTACATGCGCAACATGTACTCCAAGGTTTGGTTCGTTCGTTCGGTCTGTCCGTCAGTCTCTAGGTGATACGAAGTACTAAAGTTAAGTTGGGTTCCCAAGGCCTCTTGGAAACTCATCCAAAATCGGCCAGTAAATATCGATCCTCGATCGGATATAATCTTCTTAGGCACGCCATGCAGCCTCACAATCTCACTGATGAAAACTCTAGCTATGTCAGGTGCCTGATACGTCGTACGCACAGGAATAAAGTGAGCACTCTTCGTCAAAGTGTCTACTACTACAAAAATTGAGTCATGTCTCCTAGCCGTCAGTGGCAATCCAACATTAAAATCCATCGAAATAACTTCCCATTTCGATTCCGGAATGGCATGTGGTTGTAGTAATCCTGCTGGGTGTCTATGTTCAGCCTTTACCTGCTGACACTCCAGACACCTGGCCACATAGTTAACTATGTCGGCCTTCATTCCCCTCCAGAAGAATAAGGGCTTAAGATCTGCCCTCATCTTCGTAACTCCCGAATGAGCCATGTAAACTGCTCTATGAGCCTCACTTAGGATCAACATCCTCAACTCGTTGTTTGGCGGTACGTAAATACAACTTTTAAACCTTAACAACCCATCGCTATCAAATGAATATCCCTCATATCGTGGTATCATCATTGTGTTTTGTCCAATAAAACCCTCGACCTCCTTGTACCAGTCGTCGTCACGCTGTAAGGTTAGAATCTTTTCGCGTAGATTCGTCTGAAGAGGCAACACCAAAAAGATGCATGGCCTCCAACTCAAATCATATGCCACTTGGTTCACCGTTCCCTTTATGTAAGTAATCTCAAAGTCGTACTCGCTAAGTAATTCCGACCAACGCCGTTGTCGCGCGTTCAGGTCGCTTTGCATAAAAATGTGTTGTAGTCCACAATGATCAATCTTTAGTTCAAATTTTCGTCCAACAAGGTAGTGTCTCCAAACCCTCAAGGCATACACGATGGCTAATAACTCCAAATTGTGCGTCGCGTAGTTCTCCTCATGCCTTCTCAGTTTCCTCGAAATGTAAGCAATCACTCGTCCGTCTTACATCAAGACTCTGCCTAAACCTTCCTTGGATGCGTTTGTGCATACCAAGAAGTCCACGTCCATGTCAGGGACCTTTAGTATCAGCGCTGTCATCAACAACTCTTTAAGCCTCTCAAATGCTTCCGCTCATTTCTCGGTCCAAACAAATTTCTTGTTTTTCTTCTGCAATTCCGTGATCGGATTTGCTATCTTCGAAAATCCCTCGAAAAACCTTCGATAGTATCTTGCTAAACCCATAAAGCTATGCACTTCTGTGACATTCGTTGGTGCAGGCCATTCCATAATAGCCTCAACCTTGGCTGGATCCACATGGATGCCTTCGCCGGAGATGACATGCCCTAAGTAGTGAATCCTCGATTGATAAAAAGAGTATTTGGACAACTTCCCATACAATTTGTGCTCTCACAAACACTGTAGTACCAAGTGCAAGTGCTCGTCATGCTCCTCCATCGTCCGAGAGTAGATCAAAATATCATCAATGAATACTTGGACGAACTTGTCCAAGTACTCGCGGAACACCCCGTTCATCAAACTCATAAATACCCCTGGGGCGTTTGTCAGTCCAAACGGTAAAACAGTAAACTCGTAGTGTCCAAATCTCGTCTTAAAGGCGGTCTTAGGGACGCCATCCTCCTTGATCCGTAACTGGTGATACCCTGATCACAAATCTATCTTGGAGAACACCGTCGCACCCTTCATTTGATAAAACAAATCATCAATTCTTGGTAAGGGATATTGATTCTTGATCGTAGCCTTGTTCAGTTGACGGTAGTCGATGCAAAGCCTCCACGATCCATCCTTCTTCCGAATGAAAATAACAGGTGCACCCCACGGTGATACACTAGGACGTATCAGTCCCAGGTCCAACAACTCCTTCAGTTGCATTTTCAACTCTTGCAACTCCAGGGTCGACATCCGATAAGGCATTCTTGCTATTGGTTCGGTCCCCTGTTTCAGGTCTATGGTAAACTCCAATTCCCTTTCCGACGGCATCCCAGGTAACTCCTCTGGAAATACGTCTGCAAACTCCTTCACCACCAGAAGGTGTTCTAGACCTTCCGCGACTCCCTTTTCGTTGAGCACAAGGATCGCATAAAGCTTGGACCCCTTGCGCATACTCTTCCGTAACTGTAAGGAAGAGACGAACCTCAGGGAAAATCCCTGATTCCGTCCTACAATCACACATCTATGTCCCTCATCATTGATCAAGCTCAACTATTTCGTCTTACAGTTGATTATCGCCTCATGCGATTCCAACCAATCCATACCAATCATGATGTCATAAGATCCTAAGATTGTGACGTACAATTTGACCCTCGTGACAAACTCTCCCAGGTTAAGGGCACATCCCGTAACTTTTCCTCCAACCTTCTGTTTGGCTCCCAAAGCCATCTCTACGAAGCTAAACTCATCCTGTTCGACTGCCTTTACCTTAATCCTTTTTAGCGCTGCACTAGAAATGAAACTCTTAGTAGCACCTAGGTCTATCAAAATACTAAGGGTCTGGTCAATGACAGTACCTGTCGTCTCGAGCACAGTCGAATTATGCTCCACATGGTGGTTATTCACCGCTGCATGAATCCAATGGGTCTTGCCCATATCTCCCACGGTAGTGGGTTTGGCTGATCTGGCCGCTCTGGTCCTCTCCACAGGACAGTCGCGCTGGTAGTGTGGCTCCCCACATGTCCAACACCTCTTCTTTGGCCTAGTAGTCCTGGTACCCGAAGTAGAAGATAACGGCCCACCGGCTTGGAACCCAGGTCTGTTCTGCTGAACAGGCCTAAACTGCTGCTGCTGCAGGCGACGTTGTTGTTGATGCTGTGGTCCCTGATAAGGTGTTCGTTGCTGAGGCGGCGGTCGTCGGGGTGTAGTGAAAGTGGATCCCCTCTGGAAGACACGATATCCCGATGTATTTCTCGCTGGTGTCTGATGCTGCGGTGTTCCAAATGAACCCTGCCTTGCTGATCTCGCTAGAGTCCTAGTCTGACCCCCACTGATAAGCTCCTCCTCTGCTATGAGGGCCTTCTGGATGGCATCGTGCAAGGTTTGAGGCATCAAAATCCTAACCTTTGCACGCAGGCTTCCGTTAAAGCCGAACATGAACCGATTGACCTTAAGTTTCTCTGTGTTAAGGTGCGAAGCATACCAGAGAAGCTCCATAAAACGTGCCTCGTACTCGGGCACCGTACGACCTCCCTGTCGTAATGCGTTGAACTCATTGAGCTGACGCTCAATGAATTCCTCTGAAAGGTACCGCTCTCGAAACCGTTCCTCGAACAGTTCCCATGACACGTCTTCAACATCCATGTTCAGCTGCGGTAGGAGCGTCTTCCACCATAGAAGAGCGCTCCCCTTCAGTTGAAAGACTGCCATGCGGACCTTCATGTTGGAGGTATAATCATGAAGTGCGAAGCACATCGCCATGTTCTCCAACCATGCCTTGGCAGCTGCGCCGTCCGGGGCACCAAAGAACTCGGGAAATTTGACTTTCTCGAGTTCATGATGAATGCTACCAGTAATGGTCGGTGCACGCGGTGGAACCTTAGCGGGTGCCAGCGCCCTGGCCTCATCTTTGTCCAAGCGACTGATCAGTGCCTCGGACATGCGCTGGAAAGAACTCATCATCCCAACTACGTCGCCAACTGCTATCTTCTCCTGTCCGAGAACCTGCGCGTCTCCCTGGGGGTTAGAACCCTCAGGTGTGGATGCTACTGGAGGTGTCGCGCCTCCTCCCCTAGCACCCCGTCATTTGCCTCCGTGGTGTCCTCTAACCATGATTACCTTCATGCACACAATCAACACGATCAACAATAGTATAATCAAATCATGTCAACGAAAGCTGTAGCGATCCCAAGTCGCGGGTCGAACCCGCTCTGATACCATATGTAACGATCCTCCTCGTTACGACGACAAACCTCTTATAACAAGTGAAACAAATTTTTTGTTTTTAAAAGTATGTGCGCGCGTGTACAAGGGAGACAACACATTCGACTCTGCGTCGCCACCCGGTGACGAACAAGATGCAATCACGACGAACACAACAAGATGACATAAGACGCACATCAAGTAACTGCATGCATTTAACGACGATCAATCGACGATAGGTAAGACTGACTAATAAATAAGACTGACTTCCCGCCCGTCCCACCCTACAATGGTTAGGACCTCCAAGACACATAAGCAATGCTCAAGCCCAGGTTCCCATCGATTTTAACCATTTAAGGTCTCAGGGCTGGCGACTATTCTGAGGAACATGGAGGTGTCTACGTCCCGCCCGACACAAGCAGACCAAGCAATGCAAGAATACAACCAAGTACAACAAAAATCAATGGACAACCACGACCTCTACAGAAGGCACAAATTTTAAATTATAAAAATCCTCAGAACACTATCTGAAACAATTTTCCCTAAGTTATTATTAGTGTTATAGGTGTTTTATTTTATGCTCGCAATCTAATAACCAGGTAGTTATGTATATATAACAATACAACATGAATTAGATCATTCACCTCTTGACAACCTTACTCTAGAATCCTCATCCCACCATTATATTTAAGAATACTTTGAAAATTATAATCCTAGTGTTCATTCGAAGAAAATCAGGATGATAGCATAGGGGATACTAAGCGGTCAAGGAAATAAAACCTTGGCACCAGTTAAAAACATTAAGGTAAATATACTATTTTAAATCCATGGAGCTATCGCATCAGTTAAATTCGTTAAAGTAATTAAACTAATTTGTATCAAGATGATGCTATTGACCCATCAATAAAATCCTATAGGAAATACATCAGGCTAATATTTTAAAAGAATTAATTAAAT
Source organism: Picea engelmannii (assembly GCA_009831015.1). Classification (NCBI taxonomy): domain Eukaryota; kingdom Viridiplantae; phylum Streptophyta; class Pinopsida; order Pinales; family Pinaceae; genus Picea; species Picea engelmannii. The sequence continues at coordinate 3 of ML818418.1, read as the reverse complement.
GGA
>ML818417.1:175312-202433 GCA_009831015.1 Picea engelmannii | reverse complement strand
CTTTGACATGAAAATGACCTTCATGTAACTTTTATGTCTATTTTGTTACAACTCTGGTGCATATTTGAAATGATATAAGTTGCATTTTTCTGTAAAAAGTTAAAACCCTTTTAAAGCATAATCATGCCATTCAAAATTATGTAGCAAGTGATAATAAAGACTTCTGCTCAATTTCAATATGTAATGGGTGAAAATTATGTAACAAGTGATAATAAAGACTTCTACTCAATTTCAATTTCAATATGCAGTGGATGACAATTAAAACTTTTTAAAACTATTTACCTATTTCCAAATGAGCGTGGAAAATAAATTTTTCACAATGCTTTACCAACATTTTCATACTTATTACAAAACATCTTCACATGATTCATATAACCACATACTTATTACATAACATCTTCACATGATTCATATAACCACATAACTTTCAACATTTACAAAAGTGTTATTACCATCTACCACTTTTGACACATGAAATCATAATAAAAATCAAATATGGGTTGGTAGGTGGTGTATCTTCACGAGAATAAATGAAAATAACAAAAAAAATGTTTATTAATAAATAAAAATAAAAATAATTTATTTTACAAATTTTTAAAAGTAAATAAATTTATTTTACATTATTTAAGCTTTACAAAATAGTAAGCTATACAAAGTTTCAATTTGGATTTAACATTTTTTAATGTGTGTTTTTGTTTAATTGTTATATTTTTTGCCCTTTTCATTGGAATACGATGATATAAATCAAATCACAATGTTTTGATGTTTAAATTGCATTTATGAATATAAAAATGAATCCAACGTTGTGAAAAACTTCTAGGTACTTAGATTATACATAAATAACCAATCCAATCTGTAGATTCAACAATTTCTCGTCGGATTTCCTACAAATATCCACAAAAAATATCCTCACAAAAAGAAAAAAATTAGAACAGTGAAACTATGGATAAAAGAAAGAGTTGCCAATAAATTAATTTGATATTTAATTTTTAAAACATTATTTTTTAAAAAATTATATAGAGAGAGATACTTTTTTATTTTACATCTTTATTTTCATAAGCTTATTCTTATGTAAAATTTATTAAATAAGAGTCCATCTTATTAGGGGAAAGCCATCAAACGAGGGAGGAGAAAACATTAAAAATGATATGCCCTCTTGTCCAACCATTATATCCTCTTACCATTTGTGGGGCAAACAAACTCAAGCCTTGGTTTATAGCAACATGTTTATGTAACCATGGTTGAGCCCACAATCCTCCCTAGCACATGCGATGACTACTATTTCACTTCTCTTTTTTCATTTGGAAGCCTTCAATATTACAATTTATGTACCGAGGTTTTAAGTTCCGAGAGGGTTTAAAAATGGAGGAATTCAAATATTTAAGAGAGTGCATCATGGTGGGAGGGACCAAGGTGAGTCTAAAGATGAGTGTTGGAATGAGCAGCATGACTAGAAAAATGAAGGGGATTTTACAAGTATAGACACAAATTGACAAGATCATGGAGGAGGCTACTTCTCAGAACTTCCAAGAGCTTGAGTGGGTTGCCAATCTAAAGATATGTGATATGCTCAAGAATGGGAAACTCAGTCGTTGGGACATTGTTAGGGGAAATACGAAAAATATCACTACGAAACAACCCATGGTTCAATACTTAGCTCTCATTCTCCTCAAGACTTGCACCATGAACTATGATAAGGTGTTCTCCGAGGTGGCCTCTGAAAGGGTTTTGGACGAGATGGTCAAAATGATTGACAATCCTCACATCATTATCGGTAATTGAAACAAGATTTTGTAATTGATTCAAGCATGGGGAGAGTCTAGTGAAGATCTTTGTTATTTTCCCATTTTGAGGAGACATATATGGTAAAGACATTGCTTTGTAATTGGAAATTCAAATTGGGCATTTCAAATACATGTGTTAGCTGAAAATTCAGATTGGGTTTTTTCAATTGGGTAAGTTGGAATTTGAATTTTTTCAAGTGTATGTGGAGTTGGGTAATAGAGAACTAAAATTCAGTCACTTGACTCTAGAATACATGGTTTGTTCAATATCAAAAGTATGTGTATATGTAATACCATTAGAGCTATATGATGGTTTGGATTGAGGTGTCAAGACTTGAAGTTTCATGGTTGGTTCCAAGCTTGTAGAGGAATTAGTCTTGAGAAATCTATGGCAATCCATATTGTTTGAATAACTATAGTAAACCCCTTATCTTGATTTTTTGTTAGAATTCACATCTAGCATGTTCATCGTTGGGGACTGTAATTTATAAGTTGGAAGGAGGAAAGCGTCACCAACAAAAATATCCACCAGAGTAGCAGTAGAAGCAACAATGCACGTGTGACTAACACCATGAGAGGAATGCACATTCCCACTAATAGAGGCATCAACACGTCAAAGTCTCCATTTGGTTATTTCTAGGTTTATATTTATTTATGGTATGAACTCGAGGGCAACAGGCCAAGGGTGAAGATGAGAACCACAATTTTTTAGATAGAGTTGAGGTCTTCCCTTCTTTTTCTTAGCAGTAGACCACCGAGGTTCAAGGTTTGATTCTCCTCCTAACAACACACGCTTAGTCATTATTGCTTTGAATAATTTATTTGCCAACACACAGGCCACTCGATGTTCAAATTCCATGCAGTAGCAGTTGTTTAACTGGTAGTTGAGACAAAATGAAACAAGAGTGAAACTACATGCGTGTTGCTTGCCTCATATTCTCTGCCCTCCAATGGAAAAAACATGGTATTTTACTTGAAGAAAAAATTGGAGGGAAATAAATTTGAGTTTGACCTTATTCATTATATCCATCTCTACAAATGTCAACCTTTGTTTGGATTTTTTCTTTAAATTATTCTCTATTTATTCATGCTGCCATTTTCTTTCATTCTTGAAATGCATGTTGCAGTATGGGTTACGAAAACAAATCCTAGCTATCAAATGTTGGAGTATGAGAAATCAATGTGGTTAGGTGGGTGGGAATCATCATGGCAGATAAGTAAGTGATGTTTGATAAATAATATAACTTTATATTTGGTGAACAAGTTTATACTTTTGTAACTTCCAATAATATTTGTTAATGAGATTCTATGATGCTCTCCAAATTCATCATTGGAGGCTTTATTATCATTGTTTGTTTTTTTTTTTTGGTATTTTTATTATATCGGATTATATTTGCTCTCATTAACATTTATCCTCATGTTATCTTCATACTTATATAACCCAAATAGAAGAGCCAAGAAACCATTCAATTGTTCATGTCTTGAATCTTCTAAATGAAATTGTGTGGATATATTGATTACAATGAGAAATCATATAGAGAATACTCTGCAGGTTTGGTACTTCAATAGTCATCTCAATCGGAAGGTTTTTCCCCATCCTTGTATGAGTGAATTTTGTATGCACTTTAGATGGAACTCCATTCTTGAGAACTTGTCATTGGGAGTGTATGAGTCATTACTATTGCAAAGTTGAAGCAATGACTCTCTCATGCACTTTGGACAATGGACCTCATTTGAATAAGTGGTTTCCAACCTCTATTTGGATTGTAGCAGTGACCCATGAAATTGTCATGATACATAATAACCCTCTATTTCCTCCTACCCCAATAGTCCTTGGAAAATTCCTTTTATATATCACCACTATATTGTTCTTGAAAGCTCCATTTGAAACTATAATAGGTGTCGACTTAATGGTGAAGAAGCATTTCAATGCCTCGTACATCACATCCTTCCATGGTATGTGCATTCACATTTACCCAGGTAGAAGACCTTTTGAAGTATTCATTTTCATTAAAAAAAAAATACAAATCCCATAATCTTTGAACAACATAACCATGATGATTCATTTCAATTTTGTATTTCCCATGTTTCAAGGGTATGCTAAAAGTTGCACTCTCTTTTATTTCATTTTCATAACAAATCATGATTCCATATTTAAATAGCAAATAACTTTAAATGATATCTAAAATTAAAAAAAATATTCTGATTTTACTATATATTGATATCACTTCTCCATATTATCTTTGTTTAATCATTTATTCTATCAATGAATATTGATTATATGTTAATTAGTTTTACTTAAATTTTTTTTAACGTTCCCTTCTCGTTATGATAGTTATCTTACTTATATGAAACATAGTTATCAAATTTCTTTAGTAAATTTAAACAAGAATCTTAACATATCAATTACTAAGAACCTCATAAATCTCAATATGGTACCTCGTCATAATGATGAGCTACAAAGTCTAACATTTTTTTCAGAGTGTGAAGATTTTATAAATGCGTGCAGATTCTGGAAGAAAGGCTACTTTGACAAAGTACGAAGAAAAACCTCGAAAATCGTGAAAACTAGAGTGTACCACAAGCAACTGTAACGCATTTAAGTGGAGTTCTTAAATACAAATTTAACACCAACTCGCCTCCCGTACAATGAGCTCATTCATCGGTAGGGTTTGAAATATCAAATTCAAATACAAGTAAGAATGATATTTTTATTATATGTTTTTATGGAATACAATGAGCAGGGGTGAAAAATGAAAATTATATCTATAAAAAGAAAGAAACGAGAAGAAGAACTCTGATTTAATTTTAGGTTATTGTTAAGTTAGATATCAAATTAGTGTATAAGATTTTTTGTTTGTGGGATAAATTTTTTTTAGAAGTAGCAGTTTGATTACTAAAATATTTACAGAATTATATATATCAGACTAACTTTAGATTTCTAGATTTGAATTTCTAATTTTTTAAGAGAATACACATTTCAATTTTTTGGATTTTTTCTGAGGAATTAGTCGGCCATGTAAATTTGGACAAAATCTCTATTTTCTGTTGTTTAAATTGTCTTTCTGAATGCATAAATGGATTCAAAAAACCTCTCGGGCACTCGGATTATACAAACTTAGTCACTCAAATCTGCAGATCCAACCATTCATCATTGGATTTCATGCAAAATCAAATGGAAAAAGTGGCCAAAAAACCTCCATCCTAGTTCACCATCCTAGTTCAAATATCGATGAAACATGCTCCTTGTGATAAGGTTGGAAGGATAGACCGTCCTTGTTAAATCATAAGTTTTGTGCTAGGTTTTGGCTCCCTGGCTGTTGGAACTAGCCTAGGGTTTGTATTGGCAGAACCAACCTGATGAAACAGGCCCCTTATGATAAGGTTGGAAGGATAGACCGTCCTTGCTAAATCATAAGTTTCGTGCTAGGCTCTGGCTCCCTAGTTGTTGGAACTAGCCTAGGGTTTGTAGTGGCAGAACCAACCTGATGAAACAAGCCCCTTGTGATAAAGTTGGAAGGATAGACCGTCCTTGCTAAATCATAAGTTTCGTGCTAGGCTCTGGCTCCCTGGTTGTTGGAACTAGCCTAGGGTTTGTAGTGGCAGAACCAACCTGATGAAACACGCCCCTTGTGATAAGGTTGGAAGGATAGACCGTCCTTGCTAAATCATAAGTTTTGTGCTAGGCTTTGGATTCCTCGTTGTTGGAACTAGCCTAGGGTTTGTAGTGGCAGAACCAACCTGCTAGTGTCAGATCACCTTGATATATAAACAGAGATATATCTAATAGTGTATATACCCCCTACTCAAAATTGAAAGCTGCACAACAAGCTGGTTAAAGCTCCTTCCGGAGTTATTTTTTCGACAGATTCTTCGATAGCATCATTTTAAATTTCCGACCAATCCAGAACACTCTGAATATCTAGGTTGATTTAAAATGAGGCAAAACCCTTGGGGTGGGGTAAGTTTCTGAAATGCATGAAACTTTGATCCATGAAAAACTCAAACTACCCCTGAAAATCTAACCAATAAATTCAGAGCCTTTTTTTTTTTTTTCCCTGAAAAATGAATCATCTGTTTACTTCCAAATTAGAATTAGCTTACTCCTTGACTTGATACATTTAAATGCATATCCCAAAACCAAAGCTACTTCAGATCTGACGTTTTAACTTAATGCATTTAAATGGATTTAGTACCACAAGCACATAGATTAGCAGAGTTTCAGAAATGAAATGCATTGAGGCGACCAAATACAGGTGCAGTAATGGCATTTAATAACTATTCTATGCAATACAGAGTGGGTACAAGCCGGCCAAGTTGCATCAATTTTACGTCAGAGACCCTATTAAATACCTGTGCTGTACGCCATTTTTCACTCTCCGGAGCTTCGATGTTCCTCAAGAGCGGCCGAGTGTAAATGCTGTGCACAGCTGCGCAGAAGCCACTCACAGTTGTGAAGAAGAAGAAACCAGAAATGGATACAAATTTGGATAAGCGTACAGATTTTTTTCACAAGCTGCCTCTCGATTTTGCAGAGACTGAGAACCTTAATAGCATAAAGATGGGATACTCCTATTTGCTGACGACTGTTTCGTGGCCGCGATTGCTTGCAACTGTTGCACTTGTATTTGCCATACAGGGGATCTATTTGTGGATGCTAGTTATAGATGAGATTGTATGGTTTTTGCCGCTAATTTGTGCCATGGCGAGCATACTGATTTATTATTTCTGTGCGTCGAAACAGATCTACATGGTAGAGGTGTCCTGTTACAGGCCGCCTCAGGAATGGAGGGTTTCGTTTCACAACTTCATAGAACATGCCATGATTTCACAGAAATTTACGGCGAAGAGCGTGGGGTTTCAGAAAAGGATTTTGGAAAGAGCTGCCGTGAGCGAATATGCTGCTGTCCCTCCTGCCCTGCGCTACTTGCCGCCAAGGCTAACGCATGCGGCTTCTCGTCAAGAAGCAGAGATCGTCATGTTTGGCTGTGTTAGGGATTTGCTGGAGAAAACAGGCGTTGATGTTCATGAAGTTGGTGTCCTGGTCGTGAACTGCAGTGTTTTTAACCCTATTCCCTCGCTCTCGTCGCTCATAGTTAATAAATTTGGGCTTCGTAGCGATATCAAGACTTATAATCTTGGGGGAATGGGATGCAGCGCTAACCTAATTGCACTGGATCTTGCCTCGGCTTGCCTTAGGGTTTCAAATAGAGGAACTTATGCAATCGTGCTGAGCACAGAGAATATCACAGAAAACTGGTATTTCGGAAACTATGAGCCGATGCTTGTTTCCAACATTTTGTTCAGAATAGGTTGTGGGGCTGTGCTTTTGTCGAACAAAAGAAGCGATCGTCATCGGGCTAAATACAGATTGCTTAATGTCGTCAGAACGCAGAGAGCAGGCGTGAGCGACATAGCCTATCGTGCGGCATTTCAAGAAGAGGATCCGACAGGAACAGTAGGGGTTAATCTCAGCAAAGATATCATGGACATTGCTGCGGAGGCTCTCAAGGCAAATATGCGAGAATTGGGTCCCCTGGTTCTCCCCTACTATGAGCAGATTCTGTATTTTACTAGCAGGTTCTTCGTTTTTTTCTACGAGAATGCTGTGAAAGAGGCAGCGAGAGAATATGTGCCCGACTTTAAGCGCGCGTTCGATCACATCTGCATCCATTCTGGTGGCAAAGCAGTCATTCGTGCTGTGGAAAAGGGACTCGGTTTGCGCCCGGAGATGGCAGAGGCGTCGAAGATGGTTTTGTACAGGTTCGGGAATACCTCTTCATCTTCCACATGGTATCAGTTCCAGTATTTGGAATCTAAAGGTCGCATGCGAAAAGGGCAGAAGATCTGGCAGATTTGCCTCGGCAGCGGATTCAAATGCAACAGTGCAGTGTGGGTGGCAAATATAGACATTGCACCACCTGGCGACAATGCATGGTCTGAATGCATTATAGATTATCCTGTTCAAATCCCTGAAATTCAACCAATTTCCTGAAGCCCTCTTTTAGATGCATCCGATGATTCCCCGTGTAGGGTTTCATGTAATATCTCTGATGCCATCTACAACATCAAAATGTGATCAGAGATTTTTTATATCAATGGTAAAAAAAAGTTTTGAAATGAGTATTAGATTATTTTCTTTCACTCTTTATTTTTTAATTGAAATGCCCATGCAAAAGTTTTCATATCATTTGCTCAATGCTGCTTCCAGAGATGTAAATGTAAAGATAAGTCACTTCCCACTTCCCTGTAAATCTTACAGGGAAGTGATAAGTACTCGCAGTAAGTTAACTTGGAACAATCTTTTCTTCCCAGTGTTGTTTTTCAAGTAAAAAATGGATTTGAATTTGGTCAAATTTTTATTGATAGTCTGAGTTTTGTATGGATCAAAGTTCTATGCATTTCAGAATCTTATTTCAGGGATTTTGCTCCATTTTAAACCAATCCAAATACTCAGAAAATCAATCAGAATTCTAAATTGACCAAAAATTTAAAAACAAAGATGAAAAAAAAAGAGATTGCTCACAACCCATCTTCCACATCTCTCAATGAAGATTTAATATGCTTTGTTACCCTATTACAGAGGTCTATTTCTGACTTCTCTACCACTTGTCTGTTCCACCATTATGAGAAGATGGTGGTGCTGCATCTTTCATGTACGTTGTTAAACAGTCGTCGGGATCTGTATTACAGTTATTCATACATCGTGACACCCGCCAGCATTATCCTCTCAATAAAATGTTTTTAATTCTTACGACGATTATAAAAAGAGTTTCCTTCGCATTTTGATTCGACGCAGCGATGCAATCTTACGAAAGAGGATGAGGTTAAGAAGGTGGTATTCTAAATGTGCGACGTTTTTTGTTTTGTTTTTGGAAGTGTTTTTAGAGATATTTATCAATTCTTATTAGATATGGTTGGATCTGTAGATTTAAATGGTTAAATCTGCATAACCTTAATATTATAGGGGTTTTTAAGCAAAGCTGAATCTAATCTATTTCTGTATTTAGAAATGCAATTTAAATAACAAAAAGTTGTGTTAGCCAATTCCAGTTAGCAAGGTAAGAACATAATACAGCGACCATTAAAAAGGGTTCCAATTAGAATGGAATTTGATGGACAATTAGCCTGTCCTGAGGCAATTTGCTGGTCAAATGGGTTAAATTTTTTGGACAATTGTTAATATTCTTTGTTCTTTGAAATTCTGTGAAAATGGATAATTGAATTGTCAAAATTGTCAAAATGTATACCTTCGTAGACTTTACCAGTGAAATAGCTGGGCGGAAGGGAGTCCCTTGTCCCACAAACAAGGGGGTCTCATACACCAATTTGGTGTGCTGGCTTGGCCGTGACCTTAAAAATAGATTATTATTATTATTATTATTATTTTGGAATTCTTACTCTGACTTATTAATATTTTTTCATAAAACTGTAAAAATGGATAATGAAATTGTTAAAATTATTAAATTTAATTAACTGTTTCATTTTGAAAGTAGTACCCTGATTGGAAAGAAAAAGACACACAAGTGGTCAAAATGACAGGGATAATGGACTTGTCAAATTTAATGTACTGTTTCATTTTGAAATTCTTATCTTATAATGAAATTGTTAAAATTATCAAATTTAATGAACTGTTTTATTTTGAAATTATTATTCTAATTGAAAAGAAAAAGACACAATTGCTAAAAATGACATGGATAATGAAATTGTCAAAATTATCAAATTTAATGGACTGTTTTATTTTGAAATTATTATTCTAATTGGAAAGAAAAAAACACAATTGCTAAAAATGACATGGATAGTGGAATTGTCAAATTTAATGTAGTCTCATTTTGAAATTCTCATCTTGATTTGAAAGAAGAAGACACAAGTGGTAAAAATGAAGGGAATAAGACTAAAAATAATATTAATAGAAAATATCTACCTTGATCAATTACTTAATTATTAAGGAAATGGCATTGGTAGGTTTTTTAAATGGAAAGTACGTTAAATATAATTGATAAGGTTTTCCAATAAATTGGCAAAAGGCTAATACTCATCTTTAAGGTGGGAAAGATGGGATACTATCAAGAGAATTCCAAGGTTTTAGAGCAATGTATATTTATCTTTAATTAAATGGTTTTTAAGTTTTAATTCACTCTAGAATTATGGAAGAAGAAAGGAGAATGTATTAGTTTTTATAAGAAATATCATAGGGAGTTCATTAGCATATATAGGATACCATATAGCAAAACTCTAAAATGGTGACCACATTGTGTGTGGGAGTGGATTTAAGGGAAAACCTTAGATTATAAAAACATCTTTCATGGCCATCTTAAAAGAAGTTCCCCCCGTTCCTCCACCAACACACTATAATGGTAGTGAAGGAAGATCAACTCAAAAGGGACTTCATTGATGGCACAAAAGGAGGCATGCCTTTCACCACTATGTGATGAAGAGAAGGAGATGGGTAAAAAGGTTCTAGAGGATATGGTAATTGAAGTTGATCCAAAGATGCTACATGAGCATAATATGAAAGAACAATCACAATGTTGAAAAGGGATCTAATGTCATGTCACTCCATAGGAAAAAAAAGGTATGCTAAAATCTAGGCCCCTCCTTGTGTTTCAAAAAATAGAAAAGTAGGTTCAGTGAGCCCTCCCTTTCCTCTTCCACCAAATGGGGCTCTATGGGTTTGATAAGGGATGTCTTTAGTTATATGAATATAGCCCTAGTCTCCTCCCTTGCTAGGATTAAAGAACCCTATAGGTTGATTAGGGATAAAGGAAAAAGGACCTAAGATGATGAAGAACATGGTCAATCCTTACCTAAAAGAGGATTGTCTGGAGTAAAGGAGAAATTAAGTGTGTGGTTACAATCAAGATATTATTTGAGATCCGTCTAAAAATTAATCTAGCCTATGTGAAAACTTGGAGACAATTAGGGGTCTAGAAGTGGATATTTCTAATAAGTAGGGCTAAACATGTTGGGTAGGACGTCCTACAATCCCCTGGCCAAACAAAACACTAATAGGGAGGTTAGAAACAATACAAAATGAACTATCCATGGGGTCGTTGGAGCAAGGACAATGCTTGGTATGGTTAAAAGATGATGGTTATGACCCTAAATTTGAGAGGGTTAGGTGCATCCTTCAAGAAAAGCACGATTATGAGACATGTTTCTTTACAAAACTAGATATTTTTCTATTACCTAAAACCACATTGAAAGCGAACACTATAATTGACATGATTAAGGGATGGAAATTTCTAGCACTTAACTCAGTTGAGAAATTAAGGGGGGCTCATAACCAGTTGGAACAATAGTTGTAGACTAGAATCTTCCATTTTTTTCCATCTTAGAATCGAGTTGTATCTAGTGGATAGGGGAAAATCCTCCTCAATTTTAATTGTGTATGGAAACTATTTAAACTAAAAGGTTTTCTAGGATGATTTTTTCATCCAACACTACATACATGGGGATAATATAATGATAGGAAGGGACCTAAACCTAACCCTGAAGAGAGATTAAGTGTGGGGAGAAACTAACAACACTAACAAGTTGTTATGTCCTAACCTCCCTAAACCCCTAAGTAGATAGATTACTATGTATTTCTATGTATGGAGGCCATCATTAGTAAATAAGGCCTATGCAGTAGTGTGCACACAATTTTTGTATGAAGGCTTACTAGAAGGTTCCACCAACTAGAAAGTTCATTCTCTAGAATGGTCTTAGGGAACAGAAAATATTATATCTAGATGTAGAAGCATTGTAAAAGATATCTGAGAAATCATTTGTAATCGTAGCTCTACTCTATTGGAGGTTGCCCCCTCGAAGGGGCAAGTGAACATTGTTTCCATATCAATAAAGCTATAATATTTTGGTTCATATTATCCATTGTGTTTGCAATTCTATTTCTTTCTGCAATATTTTTTTTCCAAGGAAAAAAGCCGGTAATTTTATTATATTGGTAACAACATTACATCTGTAGATGCCCATGACATACTCGAGGGTCTTGAACAATGAGTCCTTTGAAGGGGAGTAAAAAAAGTGCACTTATGCACATACATAAAAAAAATTGGCATCATTTTCTAGCTTGTTACATTTCATCAAAGTAGTCTAGCTTTTGAGCCCATAGTTTCAAAAAGCAAAAAATTCTTTAATGTTGAGGGGAATTCAATGCATGTATTCCATATCGTTGTAAAACCAGATTTTATTTAGAGTTGGTCCCATGGGGAGTGAAAATGCTCAGAGGTTTGGTCTTGATTTTATTCGATGATTTTCCACGCTCCTCTTTCTAGTTCCAAACCAACTTTGGATAATTGGTTGGTAGATGTGTTATGTTGCCACTATGCCTTTGAGATTTCCCTCCGCAATGGCATAGTGAATTAGCCTACTTAATCCCTCAACCATAAGAAGAAAGAGAAGTGGAGAGAGTAGATAACCTTGGTGAAGACATCTCTCGGGCTTGAAAAAAGTAGAGGTGAAACCATTTATTAAAACCACAAAGGATGTGGTGCTAATGCAGTTTAGAACCCAAGTGACGAAGGAGTGGCAAAACCCAAGATGAATAAGAAGAAGTCTCAGATAGAGCCAACTGACACTGTCAAAGGCTTTTGATAGATCAACTTTGAGATAAATTGCTTTTTGCTTTAAGGAGTGAATTGAGTGCAATCCTTCTTGTGCTAAGCCTATAGCCTCATGAATTTTCCTTCCTTTGAGGAAGCCAAATTGCTCTTGAGAGATGTGATCCAAGAGAAAATCTAGGAGTCTTCTTGTAATCAATTTTTGAGATAATTTTGTAAATATTGTTAAAGAGCGAGATTGGCCAAAATTGGTCAAGAGAGCTCGGATTGTCACTTTTTTGGATGAGCACTATGAATGTTGAGTTGAAAATAACAATGAACTGATAGGTGGTTCTTGAGTATTCGACCACTCCAAGCATGTCCTCTCCGAGGAAATCAAACAAATTTGCATAGAATTCAACTAGAAGACTGTCCATCTCGGGGCTTTTATCTTTTTGAAAATTGTGGATGGTGGCCAAGAGTTCGTCTTTGGTGATTTTTGTCATCAATTGATCATTACCATCCTAGTTGATGAATCTAGAGAAGAGATAGGTTAATTTTAGTATCTCTTTTATTGAGGCTCTGGAGTCTTCTTTAAATAGAGATTGGAAGTAATTAATGCCATCCTATGCAATGTCCTAAAAAGAGGTGGCTTTAGGCCCATTCCCCTGCTATATAGCCTAAATTATGTTTATGGATTTTCTATGATTTGTGAACTTGTGGAATAATTTTGTGTTTTCGTCCCTTGCTTGTAGTCAGAGTGCCCTGCTCTTTAATCTCCATTATTTTTCTTTGTCTGGCAAGAGTTTTCTTTGCTCTCGTTCCAATTCTTTTAAACTGAGTTTTTTTGTCTTCAAAGAGAGGGTTAAGTCTTTCTTCATCATACCAAGACTGGATTTTTCTTTCCAGATCTTTTAGGATTTTAGACTCTTTTTTTCTTTTTCTGGTCCCCCAGGCATGTGTCACTTTTTTGGCTCTTTTTATGTTCTCTATAAATTGAAAAGGGGGGGATTCCAGGAGGGATGGATTGTATGGAATCCAACATCCCTTGATAGCCTCCATGAAAGAAGGGTCTTCCAACCAAAAACAATTCAATTTGAAGGGTGTTGGGGGCTTTTGAGGCTAGGCCTTAATCTCAAAGATGATTGAATTGTGGTTTGAGTCCCCTCCAGTGGAAACCCATTGGTGACATTTGGGATGAGCTTCTCACAGAGCCTCAGAAAATGAGGAAATGATCCAAACGTTTCACAATTTTGTCCACTCTGGTTCTCACATTTCTCCAAGTCGGGAACAATTTAGAAGCTTGAAGATCTATAAGGCCCACATCATCTAGGGAGCGGGTGAGAAATTCAAAAAGGGGGTCATAATGAGCAGATGGACCCCATGTTTCATCGGCTCCTAGAGTGAAATTTAAATCACCTCCTATAATCGAATTTCGCAAATTTATCAAATTGTTTTTTAGAGTGTGTTCCTAGAAAGAACGTCAATATCCATTGTATGACCCATAGAGATTTAAACATGTGAAGTCCAGGTCTAGTTCGGAGGAGTAAAATTCAATTCCTATGCTAGATTGAAGGGCCCATGCATTCCTGCAAAGCATTGAGGAGCAACGCCACACAATAATGAGACCTCCAAAATGACCAGAGGCATCTAAAGAGAGGAAGTTCCATCCCGGAAAAAGATGAGAGAGTGAGGTGGTGAAGCAATCACCAGCCAACACAGTTTCTTGAAGAAGGATGATGGAGGGCTGGTCAATCTCCATCAGTCATTTTAGGGCCAGTTTTTTGTGGGGGTTGGCCAACCCCTTGCAATTTAGAGAGAGAATTGACATGGTAGGGATGCCAACGTGGCATTTTCTCTAAGGGTCCCAATGAGAGACTTTTGCTTCCCTGACATGACCTCCGAGTTGGCTTGCTTCTGGGAAATAGAAGGAAATATTTCCTACTATGGAGAGGAGGCTTATGGTTGCGTTCCAAATGGGGGCCAAGGCTTCCCTTGACACCCAAGTTCTCAAAGGAGGGAGCTTTGTTTTTCGAGTGGAGATTGTATTTCGGCTATGGAACACTATTTTTCATTACATGGTATCACCAATGACTTAATAAAAATTCATGTCGGTGTATTGTATTTAGACCCCGAGTGATGTTAATGATGGAAATGGCATAAGAATTTTGACAGAGGTTATATTGCTTGGACTCAATTTGTCACCAATATTTATGAATGTTTTGAACTTGATACTAATCACTAGGGCCACTTGACCAAGCTTAAACAATCAAGTACATGACTACATCTATGATTTTGAGAAACTTTCTTTCTACACTAAAGGTCTACCCGATATATTCTTTCGAGAATGATTTATCAGTGGTTTGAAAGAAGAAATCCATGCTCAAGTCTTAATGGCTCACACCACTTGGCTCGAATTTACTCAATGATCTAGGGAACCACAAAAAGTGGTCAATGCTCAAATAAAAAAGCTAACCTTTATTCCTCATCCCTGTCCCACCAATCCCTCTCCTCCCTCTCCTCCTCTCAATATCCACAAATTAATCTGTGATGAAATGGAAAAATGTCGACTTAAAGGCCTTTGTTAAAATTGTGATTAAAAATATTTTTCCAGGCACAAATGTAAGGGGAAGAAAATTTTTATGGCCATTTCCGAGGACATTTCAAAAGATGATGGTGATGCTCTCCCTCAAGAACTTCTACTTCAACCATATGATGAAATTCCTTCCTCTAATCGACTAGATGTGTAACCCTAGATCTCCCTATATGCCTTGAGTAGTATTTTAGCGCTCCAAACCCTTAAATTAATTGGCTACATCAAGCATCATAAAGTCATTATCCTAAATGATATTGGTAGTACCCATAAATTTATTCACTGGGGGGTTTCCCAAAAGACATATTGCTATATCCATGAAATGAACAACTTTCAAATGGAGGCTCCATGAAATGTGGGGATCATTATGAAAATGTGTGCCTTCAAATTGGTGATTAATCTTTGAAATCCCACATGTTTGTCCTTGAAATGGGTGGTTGTGACACTGTTTTGGGTGTTGAATGGTTACGCACACTGGGCCCCATCACCATGGATTTCAAGGAGTTATACATGAACTTCTAGTAGGCTGGGAATCACTACACTTTCCAAGGAATTATAGCAGGTTCTCCTGAGATTGTCAACTCACAGTGTATGGAAAAACTCCTTAAAAGGGGACATTCCGACATTATTGCCCAATTCCATGCTATTCAAACCGTTGAGACCCCTTCCCAACCCATTCATCCCGACTTCCAATTCATCTTATCCAAACACCAATAAGTTTTTGAAACCTCCCAAAGCTTCTTTTCCTCCCGTGATGCACATGATCATTCTATTCCACCCATCCCTGGTAGCCTTCCACCTAATATTTTCCCTTGTTAACACCTATTTTCTCAAAAAAATGAAATTGAAACGATTGTTCAAGAATTGTTAGTTGCGGGTGTCATCCTCCCTAGCACTGATTGTTATTCTTCCCATGTTGTCATGGTACTAAAAAAAGAAGGCACTTGGCGCATGTGTCACAATTTCCGTGCTCTCAACAAAATCACTATCAATGATAAGTTTTCCATTCCAATCATTGATGATCTTTTGGACGAACTTTATAAATATGCGCAATTTTTTACCAAACTTGATCGCCATTCAAGCTATCACCAAATTCGTATGAAAGAGGTTGATATTTTCAAAACTGCTTTTCACACTCATGAAGGTCATTATGAGTTCTTGGCGATGCCCATTGGCCTTTGTAATGCACCATCCACCTTCCAGATTCTCATCAATCACATCTTTCAACCCTTTCTATGTCATTGTGTCCTTGTCTTTTTTTATGACATCCTAATCTACAACAAAACTTGGTAGGCCCATGTTACCCACAGAGACCATGTCTTACAACTACTTTATCATCATCAACTCTTTCTCAAGAGGTCCAAATGAGCCTTTGGTATATTTGAAGTCAAATATTTGGGCCATATATATTTTTAGTAAGGATGGTGTACGAGTGGACCCAAATAAAATTGAAGCAATCAATGATTGGCCCCATCCTACAACTATTAAAAGTTTACAAGGTTTCCTTGGTCTAACAGGGTGCTATAGAAAGTTCGTCTAGAACTATGGAAAAATCGTTTCTCCCCTCACTACCTTACTTAAGAAAAATTCTTTAAGTTGGAATGCAGTCGCAAATCAAGTTTTCTAGAATTTGAAAGATGCTATGTGTACACCCCCAGTTCTTACTTTGCTTGACTTCACTAAGAATTTTGTCTTGTTATGTGATGCCTCAAGAAAAGGCATATGTGCAATTATCATGCAAGAAGGTATAGCATTGGACTTTACCAGTAAACAAAATTATGAGAAACACTTGGGAAAATCCATCTATGAGAAAAAAATGTTGGCCATTTTGCACACTATGGATATCTGGCATCCCTACTTGCTTGGGCAACATTCCCAGATTAAAATTTATCATCGTAGCCTCAAATAGTTTTTGGAGCAAAGGATTTCATCCCCGAAACAACAAAAATGGGTTACCAAATTTTTAGGCTATGATTATGAGATCATTTATAAGAAGGAAAAGGAGAATATGGTAGTTGATGTTCTCTCTAGAAAATATGAAGAGGAAGGATCCCTCTTTTCGCTTTTCTTCATTATAGCTAATTGGGTGAATGAAGTACACAATGAATGATTCACCGATCCCAATATCACTAGACTCATCCAACAACTTCAACATGATTATAATGCATCTCTGCGATACACTTGGCACAATGGTGAGCTTCGCTATAAAGGGTGTCAATATTTATCAAGAAATCCAATTTAAATCAACTATTCTATTTGAACACCATGCATCACCAACAACAGGTCATTCTAGCTTTCATAAAACATAGGAAAAGATCAAACATTCATTATTTCGGGAAGGCATGAAGAAGGAAATCCGCACTTTTATGGATGAATGTGATCTTTGCTAATGACACAAGGGAGAAACAATGAAAACTCCATGTGCACACCAACCTTTGCCTATTCTGCCTTTTGTATGGACAAACATTTCTATGGACTTCATAGTGGGGTTACCCAAATATGGAAATAAATCTATCATCATGGTTGAAGTTGATCTCATTTCCAAATATGCTCATTTGTGCCCTCCAAAACCCATTTGCAGCTTCCATGGTTGCTCAAGTATTCATGGATAACACCTTCAAACTACATGGTATCCCACAATCTATTGCCATGGACCATGATCCCACTTTCACTAGTAACTTCTTGCAATAATTATTCAAGCTCCAGGGCACCCAATTGCATCCTAGCATTGCCTATCACACTCAGATTGATGGTCAAACTCAAGTTGTTAACGAGTTTTTGGAAGCATATTTGAGGTGCTTTACTTTAGAACAACAGTCCCAATGGGTTCAATGGTTACCCCTAGAAAAATGGTGGTATAATACAACTTATCATGGTGCCACTCACATGAGCCCCTTTGAGGTGGTCTATGGCCAAAAGCCCCCATTAGTCTTATCTTACCTACCAAGTGTCTCCAAGGTACAAGAAGTCGACAAAGCCCTTATAGATCAAGCCAACAATATCCACACTCTCAAAGATAATCTAGTCATGGCTCATAATCGAATGAAGCAACAAGTTGATCATTATCACTCTAAACACCATTTTAAAGTAAGGGATTCGGTGTTCCTTTGTCTACAACTATATAAGTAGACCTCACTCAAAGTAGACCACCATCAAAATCTTGCTCCAAAGTTTTATGGCCCCTATAAGATCCAAGAGTGTATTGGGTTGGTGACTTACAAATTAGCACTTCCAAGGCACTCTAAGATCCATCCAGTCTTTCGTGTCTCCTACTTAAAGAAAGTGGTTGGATCCAATTGCCATGTTCAAGCTAGTCTACCTGAATTGGATGAAGAATGTTCCATTTAGTTGCAGTTGAAGGATGTCCTTGACAAACAAGAGCATTAACCCCACAAACGCACGATCTAAGAAGTTTTAATACAATGTAAGGATACACAACTAGAGGACGCCACATGGGAACTGACAACCATTATGTAGCACTTTCCACATCTCCAACCTTAAGGACAAGGCTTATTTTTAAGGGGGGGGGGGCATGTTAGGGTCCTAACCTCCCTAAACCCCTAAGTAGATAGATTACTATGTATTGCTATGTATGGAGGCCATCAATAGTAAATATGGCCTATGTAGTAGTGTGAACACAATTATTGTAAGAATGATTGCTAGAAGGTTCTGCCTACTAGAAAGTTCATTCTCTAGAATGTTCTTAGGGGATAGAAAATACTATATAAATATGTAGAAACATTGTGAATTTTTTCTAGGAAATCATTTGTAATCTGAGCTTTGTTGTATTGGAGGTCCCCCCCTCCAAGAGGTAAGTGAACATTGCTTCTATATCAATAAAAGTATAGTATTTTAATTCATATTGTCTATTGTGTTCACAATAAAATTTCTTTTTGCAATATACTTGAGTAATATCTGTAATTTATGCTCTGAATATTTCTATTTGACACATCATACAAACCGTGTTTCTTTTGTACACACTGGAAGAGGATAAACTTTGTGATGTTGAACCCCTAAAACCCACTTACACTTGGAGGAACAACAAACTAGGAAATAAAGTGTATCAAAGCAATTTGACATATTTATGATCTTCGAACAAATATTGGTGGAGGTAGAGAATAGTAAGAACTTGGGTAGGGAGTGAGACATATTCATATCATATGTTTGTGTTTCTACAAATGGAGAGGAATGATGAAAAACCTCCTGGGCCTTTCAAACTTAATACATTTTGGTTACAATATGAGGTGTATTAACACCTAGTAAAAGATGAATGGATCCCTATAAATATTTTTGGGGCCATGAACTAAGGTAGTAGTCTTCTCGCTTAAAAAGGTAGTAGGATCACAACGTGGCCAGGCCCACATCGATGTCAGCCTAACTCAGGCCACGCTGTCCGCTCAATCCCCAAGTTGCGCTGAAAAGAATGGATGACCTCAAATGGGCAACCTGTCTGTTTCCAACACGCGGCAGGTTAAATCAAAGAGAGCCACTCTACCTCAGATGAAACAAGCCTGACATCTACTAAACCCTAATTTGAGTCTCCTTCAAGCCTCGCATAACTCCCAAGTCGAATCTCGGGACTCACAAAACGTTTTAAAATGGCATTCCCCAGACTCCGAGGGCACAAGCAGACTGTCCACCCGGCGAAATCCAGACTTTTTAACATATTTTTAAGTGCCCGTGGCTTCCCAAAAAACCTTCCACTGCGATTTTTCTTTATTTTCTTTGCAGGTGGCCCTTAAAAGCCGATGGAATTTAAACGCCTTACCTCGAAAAAGATTCAATGGTTCAACCGCGTGAGTGCACATGGACGTGAAAATTAGCAAAAGCTTGCAATCAATAAGGCTCAAGAGTACTAAACAGCCTACTGAAGAGTACTAAACAGCCTACTGTCAATTTCTCATGCATCCAACTGTCTCTCGTTTGACTTTCTTAAAAAAAATCACTGACACTTCAAGCATTTAATGCATAACAAGTATTGTTGCAAGGTTCACCAATAACAACCAGACACTGGATCTCAGAAGCAAAAGCCTTGTAGTTTGTGATGCTAATCCTTAAAGTTAGCTTTGTCAGAAGCTTGAAAGTGTAAAATTTACAATCATATTTATAGAGTCTGAATTGGTTTAATGGTTAGGATTCAAGAATATGTGTTTTAGAAGTTATAAGTTCAAATCTAAAGAGAGTAGGGTATGTATATCTCAATAAGCTTTACTAGTCAAATAATTAGATTAGTAATCTGCTTTAACTTATATTAACAATACAGCTTGATTTACAAATAAAACTTATTTCCTTAAAATAATTAATTAATAATTATTAAAACTCAAATATAAGTTCCCTAAAATAATGAAAGGCAGATTTCCAACTTTAGTTTCTTAACCCTGCTTCCTTAAATCATACTCCAGGAAAATGTGCTATTGTAAGGGTGTCCAATTGTGCATTATTGTTCTTTGTATTTCTCTTTGGTAATCTATCCATATGCATAAATGTACATTGATTTTTCTCATATATATATTGTTGGTGACGGAAGTCACCCCTGGATTGCAGCAGGAGCAGAGCCCGACGCCCATCAGTTTATGTCACGATCTGTTTAATGGGGTGATCAGATGGAGGTTAACTCAAACGATGTGGTCTTAACTCCAGAACTAGGCCAGGCATGCATGGGCAAGTGAGGTCTTAGGTAACTTCAAGACAGTGAGTTGTAGTAAGAGTGAATAGGGGGAAGACTTGTACCAGAGAGATGCAAAGGTCTGTCGTAAACATCAGGTTCCTAACAGACTGTGGAAGAAGACATCTAAATGCAAGATCTTCCTATGTTCAAATGCAAAAAACCAGAGAAAACAATAATGCCACAATAAATCCTTTATCACAACAAAATTGCCATAATTTGTGCGAATCAGTCGATCACGAACTCTCTTAGTATAAGATGAAAACTTAGATGAAGTAAGAAGACTGTCTGTTATAAAATAAGAAATCTCATATATAGATGCATGCCCAGAAAGCTAGAATGACTGCTAAAACTTTACAATCGGGAGCTGCGTTCTACCATCAATACCACAAAAAATGACGGAAACGCCTACATATACTCAAAAACAACAACAACAACAAAAATTAGACGCTGCATTAAAAACATTGTGTCTGCATGTCTTCTAACAGCCTGCCCATGCAGACTCAGGATGATCGTGCGCCTATGACAGATGCCATCAGATTTCGGATTGTCCTTCTGCAGGTGAGTCGACGTGAATTAGTCCTTTGTCGGACCTTCCTTTTATGGTGGAGTTGATGTTCAACCACCAACAACTGCCGCAATAACTGCTTTTTGGGATCGGGGACGGCCTCGGTCAACTTACCCTTCTGGGACGTGGAGGTCTCCTAATGGTGCCACCTGGATCAACCGAACGGTCTTTCTTTGGACGCTACTTCGCTGGACTGCTGCGAGGGACCCCTATGGATGATGTGGACAAGGGTGTGACGGGGGTTAAAGGCGTGAACACTGTGGAGGTGATGGAGAAGAAACGGGAGCTGTGACATTAGCTGAGGAATGCCACACGGTTTGAATAGGACAAAGGAGGAAGGAGTATGGAGTGCGAGAGTACAAGAGGAGGTGACTGGGAGGACGATACCAAAGGTGACACGACAGGCAAGGGACCCCACAATAATAACACACCATTCCGGACCCCCCCCTCTTTCATTAAAGACAGGATGGCAAAGGGGGGTCGGAAAGGCCTGAGCATTGTTGATCTAGGTGCTCCAATCCTGACCTTTGAAGAGTTGCGTGTTTGATTCCGGACCCTCCCCCCCCCGATTAAAGGCAGAAAGGAAAGGGGGATACGGAATGAAGCCTCAGCCGCTGATTTAGGTGCCCAGATCCTGACCCTTTAAGAGTTGTGCACTCGATTTCGGACCCCCCCCCTCCGCTCAAAGGTAGAATGGCGGGGGGCCTCCGGAATCCGCTCCTGACCGTAGATCTGAGCGCGTAGATCCTGGCCGCCTAGATCCATGCCCCCTTTAAGTCCAATGTGCTCGAGTTTCATCGATGGATGGACGACTGAGATGACGTCGACGCTTTCACTATGAAAATCCTGAAAGGCCCCACCAGTGGCTCAGATCTTGCGCCGCGTGTCCTTCAGATGAACGACCGAGATGGCTTTGTCTTCAAAAGGGGGCTACCTCCATTCCCGGGCTCGATTAACGCGACCTAGCGCTAGGATCGTGGGCTCGGATTTGAAGGGCGCTTATCGACATTTCAGGGTTCGGGGTTTCGAGATGTAAAATGACGAGGAGCTCTTACCCCTCGAATCCCCGAATGCCGACATGACATGATCGCGCACCACGTGTCCTTTAGGATGGATGACCGAGATCCTTCATGAATGTATATAGACGCTACCTATCGCGCTAATCCTGACGCAACTCCGCTAACCGCGATTTCCCGCCAACCGTCAATATGCTCCTATGGACGGATCTGGGCCGTTGACAACATAATTTCGCCCGCTCACTCGATTTTTAGCCCGAAACGGGGCTTTACATGCTACACTTGGGCGTTCTTCATGCAACCTGCAGACCTGGATGCTCTCGAGCCCAAGACAAGAATTGTCACTAACATTAGGCTCCATGGGGGATAGAGTCGTCCCTGTGATGCTCTAATAACTCATTCCGCAGCTTCAGTGCCTTGCTGTTGGGCTATGGAGTCGGGCTCAAAACATCCCGCTGCTGACAATACAAGCCGAAAAATAAAAGCAACACAATAAAGATACATGCTCAAAGGAGCTTATTTATATACAATCCTAAACTAATAAAACACTTTACATGGGGCTAGGTGAAGGCAGATTTCCACCATATCCATTCAAGCAGCTTCTTGGATAGAATTTCCTTCCTTCTGTCAATGATCATCAACAGATGGTGTAACCGTGACAGTAGAATTGTTACACTTTTCAACTCCTCCTTACAGGCTGGAGTTGAGATGAAATAGGGAGGCTCCAAAGCATAAGGGAAATGCCACTCCATGTATTCGCTGACAGGGTCATCGAATGAGTGGCCAATTCCAGGAAATTGGCGACAGACAGCCTCTTCTGCTACACAGTTGTTCACATGCGGTCGAATATCTTTGATAAGCACAGGCGGGTGAATAACTAAAGTGGGCTTGTTGATCTCAGATGGTGGCTGCTCACTGACTGGTTCTCAACAAAGGGCAGACTACTCCTCTGGTTCTTTTTCCTCTTCTTGGCTCTCCCCTGGGTCAGATTCGTATTCATCATAAACAGCCCCCCCGGGTAAATTCTGCTCTTCCTTGTATTGCTCAGTGTCTCTTGAAAGACCGAGATGGTTGATTTCCTCGTGATAATTTTCCTTAGTGAGAAAAAGACAAGGTTTTGCGACCCGCTCTTGGAAATCCAGCATATCGAGCTCAAACTCTGATTCGTAACTGTCATAAGTGGTCTGGCTGCTCTGATAAGCAGAAGGTGATGTGGGGTTCTGCTACTCCTTTTCCAGATAATCATCGAAGTCGGGGGGGAAAAGAGCTTCTCCAACTTGCAGAAATGGAACTATCCCCCGCTCCTCCATTTTGACCCCAAATGTAAACACGTCATGGGAAATCTCGTGAAGGAAAAGAGAACAATCCTCTTCCACAACTACCTCTTCATCGTTTTGATCTGAGACAACAAGCTCATCGGGGGCAAGTGTTAATGCGTTTACAAAATCTTCAATAATCTCCTCGAAAGAGCCATCTAGAACATCTGCCTCGGAGACTGGAAAATCCTCCCCATTGTCCTCAGATTCCAACTTTGCATATTGAGCAGAGAGATACTTCACTTGCTCCATCAACTCACTCAGAGCATCTTCCTCCCCCAGTCATCTATTCTTACAACCCCTATCTGACATAGTCATATCTGGGAGGATTTCTTCTTCTTGGCTCTCCCATGGGTCAGATTCATAATGACCATAAACAAGACCCGTGAGAAAGATTTTCTCATAATCGCCCTTAGTAGAGCTACTAAGGGCCTCTTCCTCAAAGGATGGGAAATCCTCAACACATTGTTCAGCTTCCCACCTGTCAAGTCTGGCAGTGATAGATTTTACCAGCTCCATAACTTCGCCCGAAGCATCTTCTTCCTCCCCATGATCTTCATAATCATCCATTGTAGAGATACCAAAATCCTCTGTACATCGCTCAGCTTCCCACCTGTCAAGTCTGACAGTGATAGATTTTACCAGCTCCATAACTTCACCCGAAGCAGACGAATGGGGAGGAGAAATGACTGATTTCTGATCCAGGTCATCAGGATCATCCTCATAGCCTACATAAGAGACAACGCTATCTTGTATACATTTGTTTTAGTATCCCTCACAACAGCTATGAAAAATCAACTCAGATGGATAAAGATCCTGACAATAGGCAGTGAAGGCTTTATGGAATTCACTGCGTGAAGAAATGCTAGCAGGGGGTAAAGAATGATACCATTTACGCGCATCCCCTACTAACGAGAACATGAACATCTTCAGTAATACATCCTCATGATGTATCTTCCACTGATGCATGAGTTCATGAAACTCACTGAGGTGCTGAGCAGGGTTGTCCTCTTCACGTTTTCCAAATATGGGCAAATAATCGCCCCATTCATTCGGAGAGGGGACAACATTAGGAAAACCAGGAATAGCAGAAAAATTAAAAGGAGCAAACCTGCGAGCAAGGATTTTCTCCATATCGAACCAGTGGAGTCGCCAATTGATCTTTGAATCATGGAGTCATCGGGTGAAAGATGTGCAACTTCAAATGTGTCTGGTCCTTGTTCACCATCAAAGGCCAGATCCTAACGTTGTTGTTACCCCAGGAAGCTTCTCAAGCTGAGAAAGCAGCTGCTGAAACCTTCTCGAGAAAGCTCCTTAGGGTCAGCTTTCAGGTGTGCTAACAGTAACCACAGCTGAAACAGTGATGTGTAAACCTTGGAGTCACCACAGTGGAGTCGCCAGGTGCACAGTAGCAATCTTGAAGGGCTCTGATGTCTGATGCACCTTCAAAATCAGAGGCTCAATGTTGTTCTACCCAGGGAAACTCTTCAACTTCGTCCCTGGAAATAGTGCCAGAAATGTTGGCGACGGAAGTCACCCCTGGATTGTAGTAGGAGCAGAGCCCGACGCCCATCAGTTTATGTCACGATATGTTTAATGGGGTGATCATATGGAGGTTAACTCAAACGATGTGGTCCTAACTCCGGAATTAGGCCAGGCATGCATGGGCAAGTGAGGTCTTAGGTAACTTCAGACAGTGAGTTGTAGTAAGAGTGAGTAGGGGGAAGACTTGTACCAGAGAGATGCAAAGGTCTGTCGTAAACATCAGGTTCCTAACAAACTGTGGAAGAAGACATCTAAATGCAAGATCTTCCTACATTCAAACGAAGAAAACCAGAGAAAACAATAATGCCACAATAAATCCTTTATCACAACAGAATTGCCATTATTCGTGCGAATCAGTCGATCATGAACTCTCTTAGTATAAGATGAAAAATTAGATGAAGTAAGAAGACTGTCTGTTATAAAATAAGAAATCTCATATACAGATGCATGACCAGAAAGATAGAATGTCTGCTAAAACTTTACAATCGGGAGCTGCGCTCTAGCATCGATACCACAAAAAATGGCAGAAACGCCTACATATACTCAAAAACAACAACAACAGCAAAAATAAGACGCTGCATTAAAAACATTGCGTCTGCATGTCTTCTGACAACCTGCCCATGCAGACTCAGGATGATCGTACACCTATGATAGACACCATCAGATTTTGGATTGTCCTTCTGCAGGTGAGTCGACGTGAATTAGTCCTTTGTCGGAACTTCCTTTTATGGTGGAGTTGATGGTCAACCACCAGCAACTGCCGCAATAACTTCTTTTTGGGATCGGGGACGACCTCGGTCAACTTACCCTTCTGGGACGTGGAGGTCTCCTAATGGTGCCACCTGGATCAGCCGAACGATCTTTCTTTGGACGCTACTTTGCTGGACTGCTCCGAGGGACCCCTATGGATGATGTGGACGAGGGTGTGACGGGGGTTAAAGGCGTGAACATTGTGGAGGTGATGGAGAAGAAACGAGAGCTGTGACATTAGCTGAGGAATGCCACACGGTTTGAATAGGACAGAGGAGGAAGGAGCATGGAGTGCAGGAGTACAAGAGGAGGTGACTGGGAGGACAATACCAAAGGTGACACGACAGGCAAGGGACCCCACAATAATAACACACCATTCTGGACCCCCCCCTCTTTCATTAAAGACAGGATGGCAAAGGGGGGGCGGAAAGGCATGAGCATCGTTGATCTAAGTGCTCTGATCCTGACCTTTGAAGAGTTGTGTGTTTGATTCCGGACCCTCCCCCCCCCCGATTAAAGGAAGAAAGACAAGGGGGGTCCAGAATGAAGCCTCAGCCGCTGATTTAGGTGCCCAGATCCTGACCCTTTAAGAGTTGCGCACTCGATTCCGGACCCCCCCCTCCGCTCAAAGGTAGAATGGCGGGGGGCCTTCGGAATCCACTCCTGACCGTAGATCTGAGCGCGCAGATCCTGTCCGCCCAGATCCATGCCCCCTTTAAGTCCAATGCGCTCGAGTTTCATCGATGGATGGACGACTGAGATGACATCGGCGCTTTCACTATGAAAATCCCAAAAGGCCCCACCAATGGCTCAAATCTTGCGCCGCGTGTCCTTCAGATGAACGACCGAGATGGATTTGTCTTCAAAAGGGGGCTACCTCCATTCCCAAGCTCGCTTAACGCGACCTAGCACTAGGACCGTGGGCTCGGCTTTGAAGGGCGCTTATCGGCATTTCGGGGTTCGGGGTTTCGAGATGTAAAATGACGAGGAGCTCTTACCCCTCGAATCCCCGAATGCCGACATGACATGATCGCGCACCACGTGTCCTTTTGGATGGACGACCAAGATCCTTCATGAATGTATATAGACGCTACCTATCACGCTAATCCCGACGCAACTCCGCTAACCGCGATTTCCCGCCGACCGTCGATCTTCTTCTATGGACGGATCTGGGCCGTTGACAACATAATTTCGCCCGCTCACTCGATTTTTAGCCCGAAACAAGGCTTTACGTGCTACGCTTGGGCGTTCTTCATGCAACCTGCAGACCTGGATGCTCTCGAGCCCAAGACAAGAATTGTCGCTAACATATATATATATATATATATATATATATATATATA
>ML818417.1:153529-168827 GCA_009831015.1 Picea engelmannii | reverse complement strand
TATACTTAATAAATAAGTAGTTACTTATTATCCAAGGGACACGTCCTTTCATCGATGGTCACCATATGTTCTATATATATAGAACTCTCATCATTATAATAATATATATCAATCTATTATAATCATTTTGTCTTATCATTTTCTACGGTACTTGTGTCTCTGTGCATGGTTATTCTTCTTGTGATCTTGGTTATTATTGTTGCTATTGTTCATGGTTTATGTTTCAGTTCATGTAAATTTCTAAAGAAATTGAATGTAATTGAACAACATTAAACTCCAACATGGTATTAGAGCAACGTTCTTGCAAGAATAATATTGCACAGGCATTGACCTTCTACAACAACTCGTCATACATTTCCTGCAATTCGTTGTTTTGCTACAACTACAACTCAGGTTAAAGTTTTTGCACTCTTCCAACAACCATGGTGAACCATATTTTGGTGTAAGATAGGATTTATGGAACAACCAACTTCAGTTCTTGGAGATGTATATTGCTCATCACTCTAGAAGAGAGTGACCTAATTAAGTACATTGAAGAAGTTGTACCAAATTCAACTGATGATGCAGAAAAATCTCAATGGAGGAAGAATGATGCAAAAGCCAGAAATATCATCATCTATTATGTGAGAGACCATTTAATCCCTCACATCTCCAACTTGAATACAACTAAGCAGATGTACGTCGTCTTAAATAAGTTTTTTGAGAGAAACAACACCAACAGAGCACTTGCCTTGAGACACCAACTTCAAAATCTCAATATGACAAAGTCTGATACAATTGCCACCTTCTTCATGAAGATTTCAGAGATCATAGGTCAGTTGGGTGCTATTGGTGAAATCATCTCTGATAGAGAACTTGTCATGATTACCCTTAATGGTCTTCCAAGCCATTGGGATCCATTCATTCAAAGTATCATTAGGCGATCCAAATTGCCCAAGTTTGATCGTTTACGTCCAGAATGTACTCAAGAGGAGACCAAACTTACAGCTAGAGACATGCAATGTTCCCATCATGATGACAATCAATCTCTTGCCACTTATGCAACGAAAAGAAAAGGAAAAATAAGAGGTTTCCACAAAACATTTAAAGGAAGGAAGAAAACACCAACTTTTGAGCACAAAAAGAAGGACATGTCAAAGGTTCAATGCTTCAAATGTGACAAGTATGGACACTATGTGAAAAATTTTTCTACATGGAAGAAAGGAAAGCAATATGCTTCCACTGCTAATTTTGATCCAGAACCACCTCAAAGGAATTCAAGGAATTCAAGCATGAATGATGAATATTTCTTCTTCATTTCATCCCTCTCAAGTATGGTTCTTACTAGTAATGATATTTGGTTGTGTTAGTCACCATTAATTTTTTTTTATGTGAAATTAAGATTTCAGGATCTAGTGAGATGCTAGATTGGTTTGGAAGCCTGATAAACCAAGGAAGGGGATAAATATGTCAGGAAAAGGCTAAAATGGAAGGAGTGATAAGAAGATGGGGCCCGATACGGCGCGGATCGTGAAATCTCAAAGATCAACGGTCAGGGATGATTTCGGGGGGAGAAACTACGCGAAGGATCATTTTGGAAAGCAGGCTGAAATTTAAACCGTGGTTTTCAATCAGGGATACGTGGCACCACCTGATACATTTCGGGGTAAAAAGCGGGTTTCCCCAAACCACTTCCTCACGCCCACGAAATTTGGAAAAGTATAAAAGGGTACTTTGTTGGTTATTTTATTATTTTTTGAACATTGGACCGTTTGAAACTCAGCGCGAACACCCTTGTTAAACTTCAGCTCAACATCACACCAATTACATGCCATTTCTGATAGTTTCCAGGTATTTTTCATCACAACCATGGAGCCTATCATAACCTCAATAACAGAGCAAGACCCTATGGCGAATGAAGAATCCCTAATTGACTGACATTCAGACGTCTTTGATACCAAATTCACCATTTCTCCCATCTCTGTGGCTAGAAGAAACATGTCTGATAATGTAGGAAGGTGTATACCATTCCTTGAAGTAGTCCAGGCCACCATAGTCCCTTATGCAGTCAAAATAGCTTTCCCTTTTCTTGAATTTGTAGGTTGGTGCGCTGAATAGTATTCACATGAAGAAAGAATCGTTGTGAATAAACAATGATTTGAGGTCATGTGTAGGGTAGAGATTTTGTCAATTCGATATTCCCTCGGTATAACATAGTCTTTCTCTACAATGTTTGAACCTTTCAATGAAGAAAATCTGATTAGGGTATACAAAGAATGTCCATCAAAGGCCTGAGATTTTTTTTTACAGAGAATTGTCAAACTAGAACATTTTTCAGAGAGTATGTCTTTGCCAATGAATGTGAGTATAATGGTTATTGAATTCCAATGGGTTTGTTCCCCGCTGAGTCAAATTTTAGGGCTAGATAATGATAAACATGTGGTCGAAGTCATGCTCAGTTTCCTTTTAACATTTTTTTAAGTCAGAGTCTGGTTTGTCAGTCTGCATCAATTTTGATCAATTCATAGCTGATAATATCCATAAACAACTGGTGAATTTTCTCTCTCTAAGGCATTTCAGATACTACACCTATCTGCTAAAGATTTTCTGGAAAACAATAAGAGAGAATTTCCTGAAGCAACATTTGTATCAACTGAATGTAAAATGATCACATTGCTTATCTTCGTAAACAAAGTCATGTCCACAATTTACAATTTGATGTTCAATACCAGCCTACCCAGAGTTTTGGATGACATGAGGAGATATCTATAGTCAAATCCAAAGAACAGAGTGGGGGACTGGGTACTATTCATGCACTCAACATTAATCTGGGTTTATGGTTGTCATGAATCCCCCTATCTATTGCCTATTTTTCTGACCCCCAGAATCTTTTCCCTTGAATTCATCAGGCATAGAATTATATCTAAGACGAAGCATTTCCTGAAGTTGCGCAAAGCCTCCAACCTCAAATTCCCTTTTATCATTGGCCCCTTCATTGTCAAAACTAGATCATGCTTATCTCATATTCAAGCAAAGCTCAAAGAGTTTGGTTTTTCACAACTACAGGGAAGAAGATATGATCCACACCAAATCATATCCAAGAGAAGATTGATGAACAAACATGCCCCTATGAGCATGAACATATTGAGGGTTTTGATAAGATGGAAAACCTGGAAGTATCTGTTGATATGGAAGCAATCGTGCAACCAAATCAAACACATCAAATGGAGGAAACCCTGCAACAAAGTCAAACACAACAAGATCCTCACAAACTGATAGTCAAAGTTCCTAAGATGAGTGTTTACAATAAGAGAAGCAGTTCAGAGGCCATGGGGACTAGTGATCAACAGATTTCTCCTAAGAAGATGAATATTTCACAGTCTCCACATATAGTGTATTTAGAGGAAGAAGAACCCAGAGAACAAGTAAATCTAGATATGGTGGAAAGTGGCAGTAGCACTGTAGAGTTCAAAAAGGAAAGAAAAATCCAAAGTGAAGGTAGCTCAAGAAAACTTTAGCAAAAAGAAGCACATATTTGATAAAACATATGGGGCAACTTACCAATCTAAAGAAGATTTGGCAAAACATTATGCTAAGAAGGGAAACATAGCTCTGAGTGAGATGAGGGATTTAGTCCCTGAAGTGAAAAATATTTCTCAGCACAAATCTTATCTGTTCACAGTAAGGGATATTTAGAAGATGACCTTTAACATTGCAGTTGCAGATGAAGACAAAGTCTCTGGGATAAAGATAAGGTATGACACATCAATGCTCTAGACAAAGTCAAATTCCATAGGAATACCAGTGATATGTTGTATTCTGATTAACTGAGTTTAAGCTTGAAGAATTCAAAGCTGTCATCTTATGCAATGAAATTGGAAGGGAAGTTGAGGCAAGAAAAAGCATCTAGTAGAGCTTGGAAGACTCGGGTCAAGAGGCTGGAATGTGAAGGCCCCCAAGGGGTGAAATCCTCATTAGATGAAAAACACAAATTAATTCAAAGTTTGAAGAAGAAACTGAAAATGTCTGCCATAGAGCATCCACAAACAACAGAATTGGTTGCTCTAGAACAGGAAAATGAAACACTTCATCAAGAGGCATTGGACTACAAAGCCAAGGCATTGCAGCTAGAACAAGAAAAGGTGAAGTGGTCACAAGAGCAGACAAAATTGCTAAACAAGGTTGTAGTTGTACCTCATGTTGTAGAAGTTGGGCCAAACACTGAAGGACTTTTCCAGGCTATGTCACAAGTTAGCCTGAAAGAAGGAGAAATCAAAGGGTTAAAAGGGATAATAGAGAAATTGAAGAAGGAGCTGCAAGCAAAGGATGAAAGAATGGCTCAATTTCAAAAGGAGAATGAAGTCCTGCAGGAAAGAATAGATAAGTTGAAGATGAGATTAAGAGGAAAAATCCTATTGCAGGGGGGAAAGCATATCATCTAGGAATCTATAGTTGTTGAACCTGCCAAGTTCATAGTGTATTCGAATTTCATCAATGATAAAGATAACATAGCCATCACAGCTAGAAACAAGTGCAATATTGTGAATGAGACTTTAGCAAATAAACCATCAAAATGGGCCCAAAACGCCATAAATCTACTCAACTCCATTCCTACTGCACAACTTCATACTATTGGAGTTAAAGACAAAACTACATTGATTATTTGGGTCAGGAGGGTTATTTCTAAATATAACCTGTTGAAATCAATACAAACCAAGGCAACACAAATGGAGCAAAGTGTGCAAGAGTTCAAGGATTTGTTTGAGGAATTGTTTATCAAATGCCTCCCACCATTTTGGGATGGAAAGGGAAAATTTCATGATCAGGAAGAATACAATGATCACCTCACTCAGTGCAGAATGGATCACTCGAAGTTCGAAACCCTGGAGGAAAATCTGAAAGGAGCTACATTGGTTGAGCATTTGATTACAGACTTTG
Organism: Picea engelmannii; assembly: GCA_009831015.1. NCBI lineage: Eukaryota > Viridiplantae > Streptophyta > Pinopsida > Pinales > Pinaceae > Picea > Picea engelmannii. The sequence goes on along the minus strand of ML818417.1, from coordinate 163,910 downwards.
AGATTCTAAATCAGTTCAAAGAAGTTAAACTTGGACTACCACCCATGTCATATGATTCCTGCATTGATCTGGAGATCTTGATCAAAGAAATGATAGATTATGATATCCCTTCTAACTTGCAATGAAAGGAGATAGTATGATTGGGTAAGACAAAGTGCAGTTTTCCAGGGTCCAGTAGATGAAGTCCATGTGTCACTGAAGATGGTAGGTCACGTGGAAGACCGGAGTAGAAAAAGTGGCAAAGAACAGAACTGAAGCATCAGAGGAGTCAGAAGCCGGATCATGAAACGCTTTCTTGCTAATTATTGTAATCATTGTAATCAGTTTTAGAAACTGAAACGTTTCATTTCAATCATTGTAATCGGTTTCCAACCGAAGGAACTCAACTTGTATAAATATTAGGAGTTCCAAATGTATTAGGGGTTGGAAGAAGTGCAAGGGCACGATTCTAGCTATTCGAAACTTGAATGTAATTTTCTAAAGTTGAATTGAATACACATGCAGAAGTCTTGAAATTTCTATGAAAATATTCTAATGGTGGTGATCTTAGTTTTGTCTCCTCTCTTTGTATGTATTTCCTGTATGCTTGAATTCCATTTTCACTATCTTCTGTTTAAATTGGATAGTTAAAGGCCTAGAATTCATCTTGTGGTGCTTTTTTCTTAAGCAATTTAAATTGTGTTAAGTTCTTCCTAACTAATGTCAGAATTCATTTATTTAATGCTCTGATTCAGTTATATGTTTTTCCTTTCTTCTTACACTCTGCAAATTTGCAATTTATAACTCAGATTTATCGCCTCATTTAGCCTTTATCCTATGCAGAGTTCTACTGACCAATCAATGCTTCCATTCGTTTCATAAGTTTGGCTCCACAGCCTAAGTGTCCCTCCCCTTCCTTGCCAACAAATTTATAAAAACCCTTCAAAACAACAAAACCTAGCCATTGATTTGTTAAAGAAAATTTATCTATTAAAGAAAAAGTGACAGGAGAGAGCCCTCTCTGAGATGAGCAGGCTAGTACCTAGCTCTAAAGTTGGTTTTTAGGTTAGCTCTGTCGTTTGTTTCATCAGCCGAACAAATTTACAGAGTGCTAATAGGTTGATTGACAGTGGTGCTTCCAGACATATGACTGGATACAGAGAGCACCTTACAGATATAGTAGAGAAAGAATATTGTTTGCATGTTGTACTTGGTGATGATGCCAGATATACTGTGAAGGGAGTTGGATCCAATTCCTTACAATTGGATTTTTGGCACCCCACTCCATTTGAGTGATGTATTATTTGTACCTGGGATGAGAAGGAACCTTGTCTCTATTTCAGCCTTAGAGAACAAAGTCTACAAGGTTGCTTTCTCTGATGGAAAGGTTCTTGCATGGAACAAGAAATCTAGTATGGATTATGCTCGGGTGATCGGTTTTCTAGAGGACACATTGTACAGATTGATTGTCCGACCAATTCAGGCCTTAATACATGATTCTATTAGTTTGAGCAAACTATGGCATAGGAGACTTGCTCATTTACATTATAAAGCTTTTCCTGCTCCGGGGAAGATGGTGACAGGCCTTCCAAAGATCCATGTTGAACACGATGACATTTGCAAAGGTTGTGCTCTTGGAAAGAATGTCAAGGGGTCCTTTTCGAGCAGCGACAACAGATCCAAGGAGATAGTAGACTTGATTCATACAAATTTATGTGGACCCATGACAATTTCTTCCTTGAGTGGATACCTATACTATGTGATCTTCATTGATGACCACTCTAGGAATACTTGTATTTACTTCTTGAAGACCAAGGATGGAGTCCTTGCCAGATTTCAGGAGTACGGAGCACAGGTCAAAAAACTGACCGGAAGAAGATCAAAGTGTTGAGATCAGATAATGGAGGAGAATACATCTCCCAAGATTTCAATGATTTCTGCATTGAGGCAGGGATCAAGAGGGAGTACATTGTTCCTTACAACACTCAACATAATGGGGTCGTAGAGAGGAATAACATATCTATTGTTGAGGCAGTCAAGGCAATGATTCATGATCAACATTTACCTATGTTTTTGTGGGAAAAAACATCCATGACTACAATGTATGTTAAAAACAGAAGTCCTCATAAGACTTTAAGGAACATGACTCCCAAGGAGGCCTTCATTGGAGTGAAGCCTGAGGTTGGAAACTTCAGGATATGTGGGTGTCCAATAAACATTCATATACCCAAAGAGAAAAGGATCAAGCTAGACCCTTCAGGTAGAAAAGGTACATTTGTGGGGTACAATGAGTCTTCGATAGCATACTAGATCTACATCCCTGGTTAGAGACAGATTGAGGTGAGAAGAGATGTTACCTTTGAGGAGGAGGTAGCCTCCATGAGATCTAGAGGATCTCACATGGAAATTGATAGTGAGAAACAGGAAGAGATTGTTCCTTCTCCCCCTCACCCTCCAACAGTTCAAAGGGAGACAATTGAGCCTATTGATCCCATTGATCCTGTACATCCAGTTGATGTTCCCATAGATATTGTAGTAGGTCAGAAGAGACCTACATGGGCTTGTCATACTCTGCAGGAGGCAGAAGGACATGCAACTCCTTGTGGTACTTTCTGAGAGAGCAAGAGTCCTCAAATATATTTGTGCTATGCCGCACCTATGAGCCACATCATTGATTATGAGCCTTCATGTTATGAGGAGGCATCTAGTCAACTAGTATGGAGAGATTCCATGATGGAGGAGTATCGGTCCATCATGAAGAATGATGTGTGGGATATTGTTCCGAGACCTTAAGGGAAGTCTGTAGTGACTTCCAAATGGATCTATAAGATCAAACATACGACTCACGAAAGCTTCGAGAAGCACAAAGAAATATTTGTTGCTAGAGGATTCTCTCATGTGGAGGGAATAGATTATGAGGAGACATTTGCTCCTATTGCTCGATACACTTCTATCTAGACGATTATTTCCCTCACAAAATCCATGGGTTGGAGATACCATCAGATGGATGTGAAGACAACCTTTCTCAATGGAGAGATTGAGGAAGAAAGATACATCGAGTAGCCAGATGGTTTCATCATACATGAGAAGGAGTCTCATGTGTGTAGGTTGAAGAAGGCCCTTTATGGACTCAATAAGGAACCTCGAGCTTGGTATGCGAGTATTGATGGACACTTGATGAGTTTGGGCTTCAAAAAATGTGTTTTTGATCCCAACCTGTACTACAAGACTGTTACCGGTGAGGTCCTGATTCTGGTCCTCTGCGTTGATGATTTATTCCTCACCAGTACATAGAAAATGCAAGTATGTATTGGCCTCTGAGTTTGAGATTAAGGACCTTGGTATGATGCACTACTTCTTGGGACTAGAGGTGTGGTAGAGAACTGATGAGATCTTCCTAAGTCAAGGGAAGTACATAGTTGAGATATTGAAAAAGTTTGGGATGTCGAACTGTAAATCCATGGCTACACCAATGGTGATGAATCTGAAGAAACAAAGTGTGTCTTCTTCCGATTCCAACGAGATTGATTCGACCCTGTATAGACAAATGATTGGATCATCGATGTATCTAGTTAACACCAGACCAAATATTTTCTATGCAGTGAGTGCACTTAGCCAATTTATGAGCCAACTGAGACAGACAAACTGGATTGTTGTGAAGCATGTGTTGAGATACCCGCGAGGAATAATTGGACATGGTCTGAGATATACTTCTAGTATTGAAATGATATTTCAGGGATATACTGACTCTAATTGGGCAGGGAGCGTAGTGGACAGGAAGAGCACCTCTGGGTGTTGCTTCACTTTGGGATCTTCCATGGTTTCCTGGTGTAGCAGGAAACATACTTTTTTAGCCTTGAACACTGCAGAAGCAGAGTACATTGCATTGAGTGTGGTAGTTCGTGAAGCAGTGTGGTGTGGCTTCGCAAGCTCCTTGCAAATTTATTTGGACATGTGATAGATTCCACCGTTATTCATTTTGATAACCAAATCTGTGTGAAGCTCTCAGAGAATCCATTGTTTCATGACAAATCGAAACACATTGAGATCAAGTACCATTACATCCGAGACATGGTGCATAGGAAGGCAACATTGGTGCAGTACCTTCCTACAAATGAGCAGGTTGTTGATTTTCTTACAAAACCCATTACCAGGATGAAGTTCGAGTACTTCCATGACATACTTGGTGTGGCAGAGAATGCCTCCCTCGCTGAAAGGGAGTGTTGATGATTGCAGCTTCCTGAAACATTCTCCAGATCGTACTCCTCTGTGACTAAAGTGAATTGATTTGTGATGACACTTATCCGAGAAGGGATAAGTGGGTTTGGGATTATAGCCCAACGTCCCATGTGGAGAGCACATGAGGACATGTCAAGGGAGTTAACCCTTGACGTCACACACTATGGGAGTTGACCCTAGTGTTTCTAGAGGGTGTAGCCTCTAGAAGTCCACATGGGAGTGCCATGTGTGACAAACATTCTCCAGACCATACTCCTTTGTGAATTGATTTGAGTTGATCTGTAAGGACACTTATTCGAGAAGGGATAAGTGGGACAATTATTAGAGAAGGCATAAGTGCATTTGGGCTTATAGCCCAACATCCCATGTGGAGAGCACATGAGGACATGTCAAGGGAGTTGACCCTTGACGTCACACATTATGGGAGTTGACCATAGTATTTCTAGAGGGTGTAGCCTCTAGAAGTCCACATGGGAGTGCCATGTGTGACAAACCTTTTGCTACTATGGTGGTTGTGTACCACTGGCGGAGACTGTGTCTCTAGACAGTAGTTGTGTACTACTATGGAAAGATACCTCCCTAGCTAAGTCTAGGGAGTGTTGATGTTTCAGCATCGGGTGAAACTTCTCCTATATTGGGTTGTAGACCAAGGGAGATATGATACATTTATTATAAAGGTGCACTTGTGGTAAATGGGCCTAGATGTAGTCCTTCCTTGATCATGACAAGGAATAATATGGACACAAGGTGCTTGAGGTATTTTCCACATGTCAGTTAGCATCATGCTAACATTCACTCACGGGGGTGTACCTATAGTGAACAATCTTGGTTGAGAATGTCTCCCTCGTTGAGAGGGGGTGTTGATGTTTGGACAACATAGGGAATACATTCTTATATATATATATATATATATATATATATATATATATATATATATATATATATATTTATAATACAACGTATAAATATTATTAATAAATAAGTAGTTACTTATTGTCCAAGGTACACATCCTTTCATGGATGGTCACCATATGTTCTATATATATGGAACTCGCATCATTGTAATAATATATATCAATCTATTATAATCATTTTGTCTTAGCATTTTATATTGTACTCGTGTCTCTGTGCATGGTTATTTTTCTTATGATCTTGGTTAATATTACTGCTATTGTTCATGGTTTATGCTTCAATTCATGTAAATTTGTAAAGAAATTGAATGTAATTGAACAACATTAAACTCCAATAGATATGAGTTTTAATAACATCACTAGGTTTTTTCCTATGAATGAATGCTTAATTTCTGTGTTCATGCAATGAATTAAGAATTGCATATCAACTATATCTTTCTATGGGTCGTCTAATGATTAAGAACAAGTGTTTTTTTTTTGAGATCACAGGTTCAAATCTAGAAGGGGTAGAATATGTATTCCTTTGACAGTAAAATAGTTGTAAGGACGGAGTCCCTTATCTCACAAACAAGGGAATATCATACACCAATTATTATTATTATTATATGCTTGAATCTTTTTCTATATATGTATGAATCATCTTCTATGGAAACATGCACAATTGGGTTTGAATATTTGTCAATAAAAGCTATAACGACTGCATACAGAGCTCGAGTTAATATGTGTGAATTAGAACTAGACCCAATCTAATTACGACACCGAGATGAACCTAATCTAATTACGACACCGAGCTGAACCCAATCTAATTGTGTTCAAATTGTTGAGGGGACTGTATATAGAGATGTATGGAAAAGAATCCCATCCATTTGAATAAAAAAGTGAAACAACTTTTCTTGAAGTCTTTTCCCCTTGTATTTCCATGATTATTACAAAGTGCATTAGCTCCACATTGAAATTATATATTAGGTATGAAATATAATATCAAGAAATCTATGTTCAGGTACTTTTCAAGTGTCTAAATGCAATGTGAATGGTCAGGGGTGGAAATGTTCAAGCTAATTGATTGAAGTTCTCTATGTAGTATTGTTGTTTTCTTTTGGTGTACTTTCTCCATTTTCTCTTCCCTAAACATTTTTGTACATAATTTTTAATTTTTTAGAGTTGTTTTTATCTATTATATAAAGTTTTTCTTATATGTCACACTCTTCCAATTATTTTTTAGTTAAATATTTTCTTCTTCCTTTTAATATATTTTAACCAAAATCATATCAATATCAATAACTCTCATTTTCTATTTATACAAAATCCAATACATCTTTAAAAATCTATGTTGCACGAGTTTCCCCCAAATTCGCGGAAACTTAAAGTTGGGAGCTACAATAATATATATTAAAAAAATATAAAAAACATTTTAAATTATAATGATATTTTAGATTACAATGTATCAAAAATTGAAGGTCAATCTAGGGCAACATTGTTCCCACTGCAACAACTATAATACCAAAATTACTAATTTAATTTGTACTAATAATTATATGAATATATTTAACACAATATTGAAACTTTAATATATAAAGATTTGATTAGAAAATGAGAAACAAAATTGAAACTACATATATTAAATTTTAACATCTTTTTAAAATTAAACTTTACATATGTAAACCTCAAACATATTTGTAAATTTGAAGCATTATTCTTGTTCTGATTGGAAAAAGTTAAATAGTACTACTCTTGTAATATGAAAATACAACTAAAGTCAATGACATGGTTGGTTGATAACAACAACAAAGTGGAGCAAATGCTTCTCATGGATAGGGTGTTGATTTATTCTGCTTTCATGTTTACTCTGGGCTTGAAGGAAAACATACATGCATTAAAAGTTTTTCATATCCACAACTATAAAATGAGTAGTATTAAGTTTTTTTAATTAAATAATTTTTAAAATAATATTTAGTGTAGTTTAGTTTTTGTTTTATAGTGATATTTTAAGTGAATCTAATGAAAACGTTTATAACAAATTATGTATTTGTAATAATGAAATAAAAATATTTGCATTTTAATTTAAAGCTTTTTATTTAGGAAACTAGTTCTCAGGCTTCCATTTCTTTTGATTTTGAAACTCTCAAATTCCACTACATACCTAAATGTCATCTTATCTAAGGCCTAATTGTACTCTAATTCACGAAGCAAAGTTGAAAGAAATAGATTATCTCTCACACCGAATCATGGAACTATCAAAACTCTTAAAAAAAAAAAAGGCATTACCCCTAACATAACATAAGCAAAGCAAAGCCAAAGACGATCAATGAATTTAAGAAAATCCTTAAATGAGGAATGTCACAAGAAGGTCTAAATCTTGTGAAAAACAATTTACCCTTGTATGCCAAGTGACATTAGTTGCAAATAAAACATAATACACTTTAAAAAATCTTTATTTATATGTATTAAAATTTAACTTTGGACATATGATATTATATTACTTAAAAGAAAAATAAACGCATTAACATTAGACATTTTGTTTTTCATCGATTTTATTCCATATGTGTTAAAAGAAGTTCAAAATTTTGAAAAATCCGTTTTATTTTAAATAATAATATAACAATTTGGCTTAATAATTTTTTATTTATATATAAACTAAAATGTGGGGGAATTGTTTTTTAAGAAGATTTAATTCCAAGTAATGATATTTAGTAGACTTGAGATAAATGTGAAAACCTACACATTTAGATGGGGGGCTCTGCGGTGGGGTAAACTTTGGTTGTAGAGCCATAGATTTTCCCCTGCCGAGTCTGCTGCAAACTCCACGGATTTCCCTCGTCCAGTCTGATGCAAGCACCATAGATTTTTCCCGCCGCGTCTGTTGCAAGCGCTGGTGTTGCCTTGTCTCTCTTGTGACCAGGGTTGTGCTAGCTTTGTTAGATCTGGAGCTCGTGCCTAGCACGAGATCGATCTTGCTGTGTTTGCTATGGTTTTTTTTGGTGGCTGCGTCTTCTTTGATTTGGGTCAGAATCTCATGTATCAGATCAACTTTCGTGGATGCCTAGATCTGCGTTTGGGACTTGGAGCTTGGATCTTCTGGTTTTCTGGTTTTGTTGGTTTGGTATGTTCAGATCCAACTCTTTTTTTATGGTAGTTGATGGCTTTCTTCCTCTTATCTGGTGGGGGTTTGGCCAGAGTTTTGAGGTCCTATCTTTGGGCATGCGATGTTTGGTACTTTGAGGTCCTTGGGGAGGGCGTGTAGCTTGGTGGTGGCCTTCAATGAAGCTGTTGCTATTTGGTTCCGCTGATGTGAGGTGTTCTCATACCACTTTGACCTGGTCTATCTGGCCACCAGGGTTTGTTGGGATTGCATTTTTGAGTTTATTTCCATGGAGGAACATCCGGTATATGGTTTTTATCAGGCCTATTTGAGGTTTTTCCCCAGTTTTTTGTTGATTGTATTTTCTTTGTGGTTTCTAAGCCAACTTTTGTGCCTCTTTGGGGTTTTTCTTTTCTAATTTATCTACCCATGATTGGGTCATGCTTAAGGCATCTACATAATATAATTTGGTTCTCTTTGAATGAATAAAATTACGTTTTTTTTTTTTAAAGTAGACTTGATATAACTATTACATGTATTTTTATCTTTTAATTTAAAATAAAATAAAATAATTGTTTTTAAATAGTAACTAATTTAAAGTAATAATAATATTTAATGGATTTAGGATAAATACTATATGTTTAGCTTTGTAGGTTAGTTTGAGTTGTTGAATGTTGTGAATTTGAGTGAAGTCTCTCAAGCTCGCTCCCTCCATGGATATTGGGCTTCAATCGAGAAATTGTGGTGGGATAAAGAGTTGGAAGGAAAAAGAAAATTCAATTATTATAAGGAGGTGATTAACCCTAATCTAAAAGATCAAAAGTATCTCTCTCCTTTGATTAGTGTAAAGAAGAAAATCAACATTGAAAATAAGAACAAATTCTCCCTAGTTCTATAGTGAAACTAGGCATAGAAGTAAATCAACCATGAAAATAAGAACAAATTCTCATGAACTCTATAGTGAAACTAGGCATTCGACAATTCCCAAAATTTTGTGGGATGAAAGGATTTGTTATCTTTGTGACATAAGAGGATTGAAGATGAAAAACACTTCCCCTTAGCTATCAAGCTTATACCCAAATTATATCTCGATTTCAAAAGATTTGTAAGAGTACTAACCTTCCTTTTAACTCAACCAATTTATGATAATCTTTGAACACTTCTCTTAATATTTTTCTAACACAAAAATAAACTTATAAAAAAGTTAGGTAGTTTCTTATCTTCTTAATTTCTCACCATCATCACCATTACCACTACTAATTTAAATAATAATATTTATTAAATTTAAAATAAATACTACAAGTTTGACTTATATTACGTTTTCAATTTTTTATTTAATTGTATATATTATAAAAAAATTCTTTCGAATATTTTTTTAACTCAAATATCATTTAACTATTATTTAATAGAAAATTCTATTATGATTATTGTTTTCGATTTTTTATTTAGTCGTATGTATTAAAAAATGTTTGGAATTTTATAATGTTTTCAATCAATTTATTATTAAAATATATCTTTTAATTTAAATATCATTTAATTATTAATAGGTTAATAATAAATTTATGTGATGCATTTTTTAAGAAAAATATTCAATTTTTGATTAAAAAAATAAAAAAACACAGTTTACAATAATAATAATAATATATTTTTAAGGTCACGATCAAGACACCAAATTGGTGTATGAGGCTCCCTCCGTCCAGTGATTTTACTGGTAAGTCTATGGAGGTATACATACCCTATCCCCTCTGGATTTGAACATGTAACCTCTCAAATCATTAAAAAAATACACTTCACAATTTTTAAAATTTTCATAATTTGTGTGGTGAATAATTGATGTGGTGAATCTTATCTATATGGTGAATTGATGTGGTGAATACATTCTCGATGTCTACGTTGAATTTGGTCTCTTGTAAATATTCTTGATGAATATATATAATCAATAGAAAAGCTTAGAGAAGAGAGAGAAGTCAAACTTAAAAGTGAGTTAGTAGCAATGTTTCAAAGTGAGTTATTAGCAATGTTTGATAATAATTTTAGATCCTTAGAGTAATATCCTTGTTCCCCTAGCGTGTAAATATAATTATATTTGGATAAAATACTATGGATAGACCCATCATGAGAATTTTGGAAAGACAATGATATATATATATATATATATATATATATATATATA
>ML818417.1:142043-153364 GCA_009831015.1 Picea engelmannii | reverse complement strand
TATATAAATGGAAATTTGTGGCATAATTGTTGAAAGGAGGTGGCTAGTATGGATCATGATGCATGAAAGGGGATGGTAAGGGGAACCAATGATGGTTGAGATGACCCTACCAGAGTAGTACACTACTGGATATAAATTTCTCAGACCCATAACAGTCTTCTAACCTAGAAAATTTAATTACCAATCAAGCTGGTAGTTGGGAAGTCTTCCTCAAGAGTAAATGATGAGATGAGTAGAGTACCCATATGGAAACTTCCTTATCTGACCCATGAAATATTGTTGGAAAAGGAAAGAAAAGTTAGGAAAATCGTGGGCAGAGGGAAGAGGATACACACGAGTAGGTCGGAAGACCATTCGAGAGGAAGCAAAACATGCGAGGCTCTTTGGTTCTGAGGAAAACTAAGAAATATATGCTATTCTGGGTATAGGAGCGCTTGGACAATGTTTTCTAATCAAATTGATAAACATAGATGCAATGATTGAGTGAGAAATAACAACAGGATCCCTTGCTTGGTGGATAGAAAATTGAACTGCCAGGGCCCTGTGGGAAAAGGAGAGTAACCTTTGTCCCTTGTTGTAGATGAGAAAAAATGAAAACTTCATCTATCTCATGGCATCATGGTCTACTAGGGGGTGTCCAATTGAGGAATACTCAAATAGCAAACTGTGCCTATGGTTGGGTGGAAAAGAGCACCCCTTTCAGTAGTTGCCAACTAATTTCCAATTTCAGATAAGTGTGACTCTGGGTTTTTATGTTGTCTTGGTTGTTTTTTTGTAATATGCATTTTTTTCTTGAGCTAGATGATGGAAAATTATTTTACCTTGTTTGAATGGTAGAATTTGTGGCTCTGATGGCCTAGCGGCCTGGGAAATTGGAAGCAAAGCTTGAATACCATATTTTGTAGATGGTTTTTTTCCTACCTCTGTTTAGAGAAGGATAATTGTTAGTAACGAGTTCTAAATGAATTTGGGAGCATAAGACTTTGACCCCTATGTTGGTTGGAAAGTCCTCAAGGGACTCTCTAGGGACCAAACCTGGAAATATAGAGTTGGAACAAACTCTGAACATGTCAATCCCTTAGAATTACCGTTTTCCTGTTACAGGATTTGGATTCTAAAGTGAAAGGTGCTTCCTTCAAACCATTCTCACTAGTTACCACAGGCTCAAGCCTGCTGACTTAACCAAATATCAGATAAGATCTGAGAGTGTAGCCCTCGAGGGCTTGTCAAAGCCCCATATGACTAGTACCATGGAACATTGCGCTACACTAAAAGGGAGCTAAGCCTTCTGGGCTTCGGGACTTCGGGATGTTGGAACCTCACAACATTCAAATCATGTTGAAGTCAACTTGTCGAAACGACGACCGAACGGTTGACCGGGAACTGGCGGTTTGTTATCCATTGTCGTGGGATTCGCTTTATCATTAAACCCTTAACAACTTTCCAGTCGTGAAGTTACGCAAGTCGTTGATCCAAGAAACATCACGATCTTTCCTGACCCTTGGATATACGCTACACTCAAATTCGACGTTGACCTACTTTGGGAGTGAAAAGGTATTAAATGGTCGGAATCCCCAAATGTCGAAGTCACAAAGTAACGCAAGCGGTAGATCTAAGGATCCTTCGGGACCCTTCCCAACTATTCGATCAACTAGTAGAAGGACAACGTAAGTACTTCAGTGAAGCCTTACTTCAAGAGCCCGAAACTTCATAACTCCAAGACTTCGAGGCTCCAATAGATTTGACATGTTGGTGCACAGGCCAAACGTTGAAGTGTCGAAGGTCGGAGTAAGTGGCGGTAGTTATAGAACTTCAGAAATCCAGGACTCTGGGACTTCAGGAGATTTGAGGATGTAGGAAGGTGTGTTAAACACCAAAGCGTCGAAGTGTTGAAATTCCCTCATTGTAGTGTCCATCTTCGATTGGACGGGCCATGCACATCACGGTCATGTGGCATGTCTGAATAACCCCACGTGACATCATGGAACATGACACAAATTAAGTGTGGGACCCCCCTTGTCAAGTTTAAGCTGTGTGTTAAGCACAGATGAATCGTAGTCAACAAATCCAAGTGTTAATGCCTAAACCTACATGATTGCAAGAAGGTTTTCATTCTTGCAGTATGCAAAACACCATCGTTCCTACAAGAGCCGGTTTTATGAGATTTCCATCCCTCACCATTTTTTCAAATTTTTCCTCAAAGCATCAATTTGAAGTCTCATCCTAACCTATTCTCCTTGATTTTCATTTGAAAATGCCACAGATTTATCCAATTGTTTATTGTAAAAATTTGAAATTATGTATGACATTTTGGCCTCGGGTTATATATTTAAAGTTGGGATGTGAACGTTTGGTTTGTATGGAAAAGTTCTATGTAATTTCACGACTAAGTGTTAAAAGAGAGGCTCAAAGGTCATAATCAACATAAGTCAGTCTGTAGGAGTAAAAATCTTCGATCTCCAACCAAGCAAGCACCAAGAACCAAGAGTCGAGCCCAAGTGTAAACAAAAGGTGCTGAGGAAAGAACCCATGACAAAACCCACATATCAAAAAGTCAAAAGTTAAAGTGTGGGAAAATTTAAAAAAGATGTTGGGATTTCGCAACCAATCTCTAATTCAAATTCATAGGTCAATGCTTAGTCTCAATGCAGCATTCGAGAAACACCCACAAGGGAAGAGCCCATGAGCCCATTTTCTTTGCACTAAGCCTAAAGCAATGAAGGAAAGGTTTATAAATATAAACAAGTAGTTGTATTTTGCATTCATGTATGCGAGATATATCCCATATATGAAATAAAAATGGAAAGGGAAGAGAGTCATTTTCCAGCAACGATGGGGACTATAGCGATGCCTTTATGCGCAATAAAGATGTTGTTGTTCGAGCATTGACGAAGTCTCAAAATCAAGCCACAATTCTGCAAATAAAATTGATAGGGAAAAGTCACATGACAGGTCTTATTACCCATCTCTTGAATCTTTTTAAAGCTACTCATAAGTGTAAGCATGCACATTAAATATTGGTGTCAAGGAGAAAAGCAGCGTGAGTCTGTGTATCTTCCGGACATTTCTACGTCTCTTTTAGATAACGTGTCTAAAGTAATTTTTAACTATGTTTCCCATATGGCCAACCATTTGGGAGTAGATGCAATCTTTGTTTTTTATCTTGTCACGATGTCCCCTAAATTGCCCAATTTTTGCCTTCACCAGCCAGCTCGAAAAATGTTCAAGCGTTATGGGAGATCAATAGCAACCATGGACTTCACGCCTCTCATCGCCATGTTGCAAGAATCACCAACTGCATGCATATATTGTGGCCATATAATAAGAAGGGGTTTTTTATTCATTCAAAAGAATATGCAGGGATCAAAGCATCCCTAGTGTTTTTAGTTCAATCTGTGAATTGTGTTTTGTTTATTGAAATGTTCTAGGCCCAACAATCTACCCAAGCTCGAGTCCAGAGGTTTGAGTGTTCAACATTGAAAAGGCATCCATTGACAACATATGTCAAGCGTCTGAAGACCAAGAGATAAACATACACTACAAGCATCAAGGGTCAAGTTAAAAGGCAAGGGAGCGCTTGTACACAAAGCGCTAAGGAAGGAGCCCACAAGAGGTCAAAAGTATTGCACCACACATCTAATGAGAGTGTCATGGGTCCACATTTGTAGTCAATTGCCACGTAGCAAGTTAATTATATTTATATTCTCATATCTGTGTTCACATTATGACAATCCCTCAATTTCTCTAGTAATGGCTCAGTAAGCATTCCTGATTATGAGGGATTTTTTGAAGCATTTTTAGGTATTGGATCATCAGGTCTTTCAAACATAAAAAAAAAATCGAAAGTTTTGTAGCAGAGATCCAAATTTGGAGGCGAAGAATCAATTAGTAGTTGAACATTACAAACAGTAAAATTTTGTCATAGAGCATATCATTTCCAGATCCAAATCTTTAGGTAGAAAATCAACCTCCAAATTTTCAGGAGTAGAACCATCCTCATTTCCAGGTGACATTTTTCATTAACTAGGAATCAATCAAATTCAATTTTGTGGAAATCAGTGATGAGTCGAGTAATCTTTTTTCGACTTGGAACTCAATTTTTCACGAGTTTATAGTCATTGGAAATCTCTAGGAGAGTAGAAGGCATTGGTGCCCTTATTTGAGGAATCAGAGAAGTTGTAGGAAGATGAAAAATGTATACCCCATCCCTTAAAAGGGTACTTATGGGGTTGGGTGTGTGACATATTGGTATCAGAGCAGGCAACAACACTTGGCCTGCTTGGGCTCATTAAAGATCGGAACCAACTTTAATATAAAACCTTTAAGGGGCAGGGCACTCTACCCTACCCACCTGTAAGAGCTTATTTAAGCTTTACTACTTAAAAGAGTGATACCTTCTGCTATTTACATGTTTTGAATATGAACTTCATATTGTTGTTATATCTGGAATAATGAAGCTAATTTTACCTCGCAAAAAATTACATGTGTTGTTCATAAAATTTGAGGACAGTAGACTAACAGAAAATGTTGTTATCATCACTTAATTAGTTAGTGGAAAACAAGGAAAACTACAACATAAAGAATGGTGACACACCATGAGTTGGGGAAAAGCTCCCACAATAGAGAAGAATATTTTGTTGAGAGGAGGGTGGTGGAAACCCCTCTTGATTTAGCAGAAATTGTAAGAAGTCTTATGACATAATTACAAATATTTAAAGAAGACAATAAGAAACTCATGAGAGAACAAGAAAAGCAAACTGAAATAAATGCAATCCTATTGCAAAACCTATCAAGCATACAGAGGCAACTGCAACATCGATCAATGGCCAGTAATGTGGACATACATAAGACTAAGTGAGCCCAAAGTCCACCTAAGATACAAAATCATGGCCTTGAAAATAAAAACACAAGAAGAAGCACCTTAAAGAAGGCCCAACATGGAGCCAAGAGGCATGTCGACATCAAGGATTCAACTGAAGAATCCTCTAGTGAGGGAACTGAAAACTCCAATGAATTTTCTAGTAGTGAGACTAGTTTACATTCTCAGAGGAGAAGAAAGAGGAGGAAACATTCCAGGAGCCATGACCCTGAACAATTTAAGAAATCCAAACCCCCCACTTTCAATGGAGAGATTAAGAAGGGAGAAGAAGCAGAAGCAGAAGCTTGGCTAGTCGGCCTAAAGAAGTACTTCAAAGTCCATGACTACTCTGAGAACTTAAATGCTTGAATTGTCATCTTTAACTTGAATGGAAAGGCCTCCATCTAGTGGGAGGACCTTAGAAATGTGAAAGGAATTCATGAGAAGGAGTTGTCATGGAAACAATTTGAAAAGTATTTTAAGAAAAAGTACCTATCCGAAAGGTACTATGATGAAAGGAATAAGGAGTTCTATGAAGTCAAACTTGGACAACTCACCATTGATGAATATGTCAACAAACTCCTTGGGATGTTGAGGTATGTACCTTACATCAAGGATGAAAAGGAGAAGGTGCAATGATTCATTAGAGGGTTGCCTCAATCCTATCAAGACACTCTAGAAGATACCATTAGGAAGGCAAGGTACTACTATGAGAAATTCAAGCATAAGAGAGAACCTCATAAGGATTGGAAAAAGGAAAGAAAATTGGGATTCAAGAAGAAAGGGTTTAAACCTTCAAGGTTTAGGAAACATGGGAAAGGCTCTAAGATGAACCTTCCTACTAATAGTGTGTATCAACAAAATTTTCCATCTCCAAGTGGAAATAAACCCTTTGGATCAGTCCCATGAAAGACTAACGATAAAAGGAGAGAACCATTGAAATGTTGGTGATGTGGAGAAGAACATTTATTGAGGGACTTCCCCCATACGAAACAAGAAAATATAAGTGTCTACAACATCCAGGAAATTACCATAGTCGATGATGTGGCTAGGAGCATGCCACAAATTTATGTAGCCCTGGATAATCGACAAGATGATCACCAAGCTTCAGTAGTGGAGATGGAAGGTACAATTTCCAACCATCTTGATTCTATTTTGATTGACCCTAGTTCTACCCTGAGTTATGTTTCCCCTCAAACTGTGGATAAATGTAATATGTAGCTAGTAAAACATACTAAATCATGGTTGGTATAGCTAACCACTGGGACAAAAAGAAAAGTAGCATACATCTTACCAGCAGGCCAGTTCATTTTGAGTGGGTTGTCCACCCAAGCAACTCTAAATATACTTCCTTTAGGATCTTTTGACCTATTTATTGGCATGGACTGGTTGGTTTCCCATAAAGCCAAGTTGGACTATTATTAAAAAACATTGGAGTGTGAAGATGAGGAAGGGAGGAAAAGAACCCTACAAGGAATTCAAAATCCTATCTTAGTGAGACAAATATCATCACTTCAAGTGAATAAGTATTGCAAAAAAGGATGTCCTTTGTATGCAATACAAGTGTTGAACTTTGTTGAGGACAATAAACCAAGCCTAATGGACCATCCTATATTAAGAGAATACAAAGATGTGTTTCCAGAAGAGGTACCAAGTCTACCACCAGGAAGAGATATTGAATTCTAATAGAAATTATACTTGGAGTGGTGCCAATGTCTAGAGAACCCTATAGAATGAGTACAAGTCTAGAGCTAGTTGAGCTCAAGCTACAGTTGAAGGAGATGTTGGAAAAGGGTTACATCCGGCCTAGTGTGTCCCCTTGGGGAGCACCAGTATTGTTTGTGAAAATGAAGGATGGCACCCTCATATTATGCATAGACTATAGACGACTTAACAATATGACAATTAAGAATAAATATCATTTTCCAAGAATTGATGACCCGTTTGACCAACTAAGGGGTGCTACAATATTTTCCAAAATTGACTAAGGTAGAGATACCATCAAGTCTGAATTAAGGATGAAGACATACACAAAACAACCTTTAGGACAAGGTATGAGCACTATGAATTTGTGGTAGTGCCATTTGGGCTTACCAATACACCAACCACCTTTATGTGTTTGATGAATAATGTACTTAGTAAATTCTTGGAAATATTTTTGTTGGTCTTCATAGATGACATTTTGATCTACTCTAAGAGAAAGGAAGAGCATGAATACACCTCAATTTAGTGCTTCAAGTGATAAGAGAGCACAAGCTCTATGTAAAGTGTAGTAAGTGTGACTACTTTCAAAGGAAGGTCCATTACTTAGGCCATGTCATCATTGATGAAGGAGTGGTAGTTGACCCTAAAAATATCAAAGCCATCATGGATTGACCTACACCAAAGGGTGTCTATGATATCAGATCCTTTATGGGCCTAGCAGGATACTATAGAAGGTTCATAAAGGGGTTTTCCCAGATTGGTTATCCAATCACCTCCCTATAGAAGAAGGGAGTTAAATTTGTTTGGACCACGGAATGTGAAGAGAGTTTTCACTAACTGGAACACCTTTTAACCAATGCACCAGTACTGAAAATTGTAGACCCACATAAGGACTTCCTGGTGTGTACAAATGCTTGCAAATAAGGACTCGGAGGAGTCCTCATGCAAGAAGGGCATGTAATCTGTTATGAATCCAGAAAATTGAATGCATATGAAATCAATTATGTGACACATGACATAGAATTGGTTGCCATAGTTCATTCTTTAAAAATGTGGAGGCATTACCTCCTAAGCCAAATATTTGTACTTATGACCAACCACTGTGGGTTGAGATACTTGTTTGACCAACCCAAACTCAATGCTAGACAAGCTAGGTGGATTACCCTCCTCAATGAATTTGATTTTGAAATCAAACATATTAAGGGAAAGGAAAACATAGTGGTTGATGCCCTCAGTAGAAGTATGAAAGCGATTCATTTGGAATCTGTAAGCACCTGTGAACTAGACATCAAGGAAAAAGTCAGAAGTGCACAAGATCCAAATGCATTTTTCAAAAATGTGAAATCATACCTAGAGAAAGAGCCCATAGGGATGAAGTATGAGGGCTATCAATTGTTGAATGATGGCATGCTAACTTACAAAGGTAGGCTATATATTCCAAATTGTGATGACTTGAAGAGGTTCATAATGGATGAACTACATAAACGACCATACACTGGTAATCCTGGTTATCGAAAAATGATCACAACCACTAAGAAACTACTTTATTAGCCAAGACTGATAAAGGACATAGTCGATTACTTAGCTAAATGTCTAGAATTTTAGCAGGTTAGGGTGGAGAACTGACACCCAGCAGGGATGTTGCAGCCCCTACCAATTCCAGAATGGAAATGGGAAACCATCTCCATGGATTTCATCACAAGATTGCCTAAATCAACCAAGTATAATGACGTTATTATGGTAGTTGTGGACAAGCTGAGCAAGGATGCTCACTTTATTCTCGTAAACTCAACTTGTAAGGCGATAGATATTGCCAATATTTTCATGAAAAAAATATTTAAACTACATGACATGCCTAAGGAAATCATATCAGACAGAGATACAAAATTTACTTCAAACTTTTGAAAATATTTGTTTGTTGGTTTTGAAACTAAATTACTATTTAGTACGACTTATCACCCTCAAACTGATGGATAAAAAGAGAGGTTAAACCAAGTGATAGAGGAAATTTTATGGATACATTTGATGCATCAACCCAAGAAATGGGAAAACTACTTACCACTGGTAGAGTTTGCTTATAACAATGGCTATCAGGAATCCTTGAAGATGAGTCCTTTTGAGGCTCTCTAAGGTAGGTAATCAAACATTCCAATATGTTGGAATAACCCAATGGACAAAATAGCACTCGGGCCAAACCTATTAAAAGAAATGAAACAACAAGTAGTTCGAATAAGACAGAATCTGAAGGTGGCTCAAGACTGGCAAAAGAGCTATGTAGACAAAAATATGACTCCTAGGGAGTTCAAAGTAGGGGATCATGTGTATCTCTAGATTAGACCCATAAGAAGTTCCTTGAGAATGGTAATTTGTGCCAATATGGCATCTCGGTTTTGTGGACCCTTTGAAATTTTGGATAGAGTGATACATGTAGCATATAGATTAGCACTTCCTCCCATAGTGAAAGCACACAATGTTTTCCATGTTTCATTGTTGAAGAAATATGTACATGATTGTAATCATATAATTGATTGGTTTGTGATCCAGGTGGAACCAGAGGGAGAATTCATACCAGAACCCCAATGCATACTAGATAGGAAGGACATTCCACTCAGGAAAATAACCATTGCACAGGTCAAGGTGCAATGTAAACACTTTGGTCCAGATGAAGCTACATGGGAATTGGAGGATGCCATGAAACATACATAGTCGTTTTTGTTCATTGATGTACATAAAGATCACAACAGTAGGTAGACCACCGAGGACAGTGTTCCTTTAAGGGGGAGGGGATTGTAATACCCATGTTTCCTCCAACTTGTAAATATAATTATATTTGGATTAAATACTATGGACAGACTCGTCATGAGAATTTTGGAAATACATTGACCCTTAGTTATTAAAGGTATTGTGTGTGTGTGTGTGTGTGTGTGTGTGTGTGTGTGTGTGTGTGTGTGTATTATGTTATTAGAATAAAAATGGAAAATTGTGTCATAACTGTTGAAAGGAGGTGGCTAGTATGGATCATGATACATGAGAGGGGATAGTAAGGGGAACCAATGATGGTTGAGATGACCTTGCCAGACCAATACACCGTTGGATATAAATTTCTCAGACCCAAAACAGTCTTCTAGCCCATAAAATTTAATTACAGATCAAGTTGGTAGTTGAAAAGTCTTCCTCAAGAGTAAATGAGGAGATGGGTAGAGCA
Source organism: Picea engelmannii (assembly GCA_009831015.1). Taxonomy (NCBI): domain Eukaryota; kingdom Viridiplantae; phylum Streptophyta; class Pinopsida; order Pinales; family Pinaceae; genus Picea; species Picea engelmannii. The sequence goes on along the minus strand of ML818417.1, from coordinate 143,597 downwards.
CCCGTCTGGAAATTTCCTAATATGAAACATGAAATCTTGTTGGAAAAGGAAAGAAAAGTCAAGAAAATTGTGGGCAGAAGGCAGAGGATACACATGAGTAGGTGGGAATACCAATCGAGATGAAGCAGAGCGTGCAAGGCTCTTTGGTTCTGAGGAGAACTAAGAAATATATTATATTTTGGGTACATTATCACTTGGACAGTGTTTTCTAATCAAGCTGATAAACGAAGATGCATTGATTGAGTGAGAAATCACAACAGTCTCACTTGCTTGGTGGATAGAAAACTGAATTGTCAGGGCCCTGTGGGAAAAGGAGAGTAACCTTTGTCCCTTGTTGTAGCTGAGAAAAAAGGAAAACTTCATCTATCTCATGGAATCATGGTCTAGCTAGGGGGTGGTCATTTGAGGAAAACTCAAAGAGAAAATTGTGCCTATGGTTGGGTGGAAAAGAGGACCCCTTTTAGAAGTTGCCAACCAATTTCCAATTTCAGATAAGTGTGACTCTGAGTTTTTATGTTGTCTTGGTTGTTTTTTTTGTAATATACATTTTGTTATTGAGCTAGATGATGGATTTTTTTTTTACTTTGTTTGAATGGTAGAATTTGTGGTTATGATGGCCTAGCGGCCTGGGAAATATGAAGAAAAGATTGAATATCATATTTTGTAGATGGTTTTCTTCATACCTCTGTTTAGAGAAGGAGAATCGTTAGTAATGAGTTTTAAATGAATTTGGGAGCATAATAATTTGACCCCTATGTTGGTTGGAAAGTCCTCAAGGGACTATCTAGGGACCAAACCTAGAAATATAGAGTCAGGATAGACTCTATGAGATAACTCTAAACTTGTCAATCCCTTAGAATTACCATTGTCCTGTTACAGGATTTGGATTCTAAAGTGAAAGGTGATTCCTTCAAACCATTCTCCCTAGTGACTATAGGCTCAAGTCCACAACCTTAACCAAATCTCGGATAAGATCTGAGAGTGTAGTCCTCAAGGGCTTGTCAAAGCCCCATATGAACAAGACCCTAGACCATGCACTATGATAAAGGGGATATAAGCCTTCCAGGATTTAGGAATTTGGGATGTTGGAACCTCACAACATTCAAATCCCACCAAAGGAAACCTACCGAAAAGGTGACCAAACGGTTGACCGAGAACTAACGGTTTTCTATCCATTGTCGTGGGATCCACTTTATCATTAAACCCTGACTAGTTTTTTGGATGCGAAGTTACGCAAGCCCTCGATCCAAGAAACATCGAGATCTTTCCTGACCCTTGGATATATGCTATGGTCAAATTCGATGTTGACCTACTCCAGGAGTGAAAAGGTGTTAAATGGCCATAATATCTGAATTTCGAAGTCGCGAAGTAACAGGAGTCATAGATCTAAGGATCATTCAGGACCTGTTGGCAGCCAATTCACATTTTTCATTACCTCATAAGCTGCCTACACCAATGTTTCACAAACATTGTTTTTCCGTCGCAAATTTCAAATGAACGACACCCTTATTCGTTGCGCCTTTGAAAGCAGCTTGTCTTCGCTAAGTCTTCACA
>ML818417.1:66984-80584 GCA_009831015.1 Picea engelmannii | reverse complement strand
CTTCTAACTTATCAATGTATATGCCAAAAAGAGTAGGGGACAAGGGACAACCTTGTTTGATTCCGATATTACAATTAATCTCTTTTGACCAACCCTCAGTGTTTTTAGACTTAGCAATAACGTTCTCATACATCCTTATTGCAGCAGTCATCAACTCGAGAGGCACTTTTATCTCTTCCAACCTATTCCAAAGGTTTTTCCTAGGAACCATGTCATAAGCTTTTCTAAAGTCAACAAAACAACAAAAAGATTGGTTTTAGTATTGCAGAACTCCTTTGCAATGATCCTAAAAGTAACAAGATGGTCCACAGTTGAATGATATGTCCTAAACCATTAATTATTAATGGTTTAAATTAAAAGCCATTATAATATTTAAGATTAACAAAGAAAGAAGTTAACTAAACCTACACCATCTTCGTATAATTACATGTTTGCATTTAATAAAGATAATTACATGATTATATTTTTTTTTATTATTAATTATTATTGATTTTTTTAAGTTAGAAAACATTTTTTTTTAAATAAAAAAGTGGAACCTGCTATATTAAATTAACAAAAAACTTTGACAAAATATACGGTAGTGTAGGTCTGATGTCACCAAAAATGCTGCCGATTACCGGAAACCAGCATAGGTGGAGAGAAAATAGCAGTAGCATGATAAAACATGAAGTAAAGTAGCATCTGTCCTACCCGGAGGAAACCAGGACAGATGTCTATAGTCCAAATGCACATAAAACAATAACATAATAAGACTAGAAACCAAGAGAGCATAAAAACCTAGGTGCCTGGTGACCTGTCGTCCTCGCCAGTCTGCCACGTGGACCTAGTCGGGATGGCAAATGCTTGCGCGCAGAGGGGGCACTTCTGCTGAGCTGGAGCATTGGAATATGCACCGAGGAGCAAGTCCAGGCACTGGCCCATGATAAGGGATCGATGCTCCAGGTCAGACATGTGGCCACAAAGGTCGAACACAAGAGCCAGGTGCTCTGCCCGGAGGAGAGAGCCATGCATACTGCCACCCACGTCGTTGAGGGGAACATTCCTCGAGTCCGTCGCCGCTCCAAAACCAGCGTCGAACACCCTCTGCTCCGCATCAACCTCTGCACCCTTCGTTTTTGCTTCATTCACCTGCATGTCGTGGCTACTGGGATTGTTGTCACCTGGCCAGGGGATTTCTTCAACAATGCCGCCGGGGGTATCGTCTTCCTGTGCCGGAATAGGTCTGCGTTCCTCCCGGTGAGTCGCCTCAATGGCGCGGGGCTTCTCTGCAATCGACAGGTCCTCCATGAACGGGTCTTCCACCACGACACAGGTGGGAAACTCCTACTCAGTACTAGCCTCCTGCTAGTCTCCCGGAGTATTTGCCTTGACATCTCGACTGCAGCCAGCTCCCTGCTCAACAATGGTGGCGAGAAGCGCCAATTTCTCAGCCCGAGCTTTCTTCCGAAGTATGGAGGTTGCCAGAGCCAAAGTGCGTTCCAATTGCTCTTTCCGTCGCTGCTGGGCCTTATGGGCATTCCAGGCCGTGCCATGGCGAGGCCTGCCTCTCTTTCTAGCCATGGTGAAATAACAGAGCGGTTGCAGGGATAGATAGATGAGCCAGGACGAGAGCAGTTGCAGGTGCAAAGCACGAGCAAACCGACTCTGTCTCGGCACACACAGAGACAAAATACCCGAACAATCCTTAACAAAATACAACAAAAATGCAAAGAGCCAGGGCGAGAGGAGAGCAGGACTGCACCAGAGCGTCCAAGCGAAAAGCAGAGCCGAGGCAGGAGCAGTCCCGCTCTGTCCGGGCATATAAGAAATCAAATAACCAGAAGCCGAGGTCACCTGTCCGCACTTAACCCCATCCATCCCGAGTGCGTTGTGGGCGTAAATGATCGCGCGAGGGAGGAGTCCCTCCGTCGTATGACTGCAGCTATGGTCGTCCCCCATCGTTAATGCAGACTTGTGGGTGGCGGCCATCGGCATTTATGCCCAGACCGAGTGCTATTCCAACTGTCGCCGTAGAGCTACATGTCACCCCATCCAGGGTTAAGTTAGAAAACATTATAATATTTAAGATTATTAATTTAATTTTTGTTGAGATAATCATAAAATATTTATATCATTATATGTAAACAAAAGTTCGTTATCTAAATTAATTTAATGACGATTTATAGGTGATAGATTTTCATTCCACAAAATGTCTTTGGATATTGAGTTATTAATAAATTAAAAACAACATTAAATCATATTCCAAAATTAAAATAAAATTGAATTACTCCAATAAATATACATTATCCAAAAATATATATATCCAAACAATCATTCAAAAGTAAAAAAGACGACAAAGTTGGACATTGTTTTTTAATGTTTTTAAAGATAACGTAACCTCGGGCTAAGTTAGATGGCCACATTAGCTCTGAAGCCACGGTCATAAGAGAACAAGTAATCATTATTGTTACTCAATAGCTATGGGCCAACTCAAAAACTCCAAAATAATAATTTTCCATTGTACAAAGCGCGTGCATTGGAACAAACTGAAAATCATGTTGACATTGAAAATATCTTTGTATTTCTTTGTTGGCAAATATGAATGGTTCTTCCATCCGGTTTCACATTAAAAGGATGTGGTTTTTCCAATGCTCCAAATTAAAGTGATAAATTTATGTGAGAGAGGATAGCCATTAAAAGCATGTGGTTTTTCCAATCCTCTCCATTATTAGTATCAAGTGACAACCATGTCCTTCAATATGTGTGTGCGAGTGACCTTTGTCAATTACTTTACAAGACTTTATGACTTAGCTTCTTGGACAAGACCCTGGGTGCATAGCAACATCTCTTTCTAAAACATAACATAATCGTAACATAAATTTGTATTGGTTCAAAAGGTTTGTAGTCGAGACATGTAACAAGTTACATAATGTTAGTTCCTATTTTCTTTAGTAGAGTTAGACATTTTTCCAATATTACTTCAAAAAGCCTTCAAGAGATTGCAAAATTGAAGTTCAAAGTTGATTTACAAGCGGTTTGCTTCACATAAACTCCTAAAAGACATATAACTTTAAAATGCATATAATTAGCAATAAACAAAAGCACTATCCTCATCTTCTTGCTCCTCATTAGATTGGGAGGAGTTTTGTCTTTCGATTTCCATAGGGTCTCTTAATTGATGGATCGTTTATTCCTCTTTTGGCTTGGCTTAGATTGAATTCTCAGTTTCCCTATTGTTGGAGTCCATTGATAAGGAATCCTTTGGTTGAGTGCAAGACTTCGGAGTATGATGCACTCTTCTTCGAGGGAATCAATCATTTGCTTCTGACACACTACAATGCTCATAATATTGGCATTTTGGTTTATGCAAGCATGATCATTCCCAATGCTTTTGAGGACACTAGAAGTAGAATGCTTGTGTTAGCTTAAATGAGGTCTTCATGTCGTCTCATAACTCTTTGAAGCTCCTGCGCATATATATTATCCATATTGAACAAACTTGCATAATAGATTTTGAAAGGGACAAACAAAGTGTGTAATGCCCCATCTTTTCTCTAAAATATTCCCTCTCTCAAAATGATTCAGCTCTACTCAATCTTTCAACGAAAAGAAGTACTAGGCTTTCAAGCTTGGGTTTAGGGTTTGTGTGACCAGAACCATTAGATCAAGCTTGGGTTTAGGGTTTGTGTGACCATAACCATTAGATCAACAAGAGACTGGCAAGGGTTGGTATTTCATCGATCGAAAGAAATAGTGCATTGAAAATTGGTTAATGAAAAGAAACATAAACTTTAAGTAGCCTCAGATAGTACGAAGAATTGTTAAAGATTCCATTCCTTATTAGTCCCTGCCTTTGGCAAGGGACTATATCATTTGCCTCATGGTCAACAATCATTGACCACATATTAGTTAGTCTATTTTATCGCATTTGCTAGTGCATTTTGAAAGCACACGATGATATTATGCACTATAACCTCTTATTAATTCACAATACTTTTGTGACCTTTTTTATTTAAATAATTAAAATAATATTTTGTTTTTCCCATTTTCATCAATAGAATTTTTGATCGGTTAATAACATACGATGAAACATAATTAGCCCTAATGTACATGAATTTTTTGGCTATTTGTCAAGTGAGGAAAATCAATTTTTAAATATAAAATTATAAAAAATCATAAACCATCCACGTTTATGCTCGCTATAGTCGATGCAGCGTAGTGTATGCCAGCGCCTCACCACAAGTTTGTCATTGCATTTGATGTTATGCGGTCGATGTCAATCTCTATTTATGGATAATTTCATATCCCATTCCCTCAAGTGAAGTTTGCAATGTGAATTCAAGTTGTGTTTACATTGCATACGATGGTCGAATGTTCCATAATAAATGATCGGTGATGTAATTGGCGAAACTAATTTCACATGTGATATACTTTTATTTTATATAGATTATTACGTTAGAAACCTTATACTATAAATTATAGCGTTAGAAACCTTATTCTCCTACTTTATATTATAGATTATTATTACGTTAGAAACTTTATACTCCTGCTTTTATAGCGTTAGAAACCTTATTCTCCTACTTTATATTATAGATTATTATTACGTTAGAAACTTTATACTCCTGCTTTTCACTGATATGAAAAGTATACAAGCTAGATAGACACTAGTTGTTTTGCAATTATTTTTCTTATTATTATTTTTTTTTGTTGTTATTTGACCTCGAATCTATTCCATTTCATTTTTATTTTTTTTTATCTATTCCATTTCATTCTTTCTTTTTTTTTATGCTTCTTTTACAGATAAAGTTTTACATGGTACATATATATTGGGTAATTACTATATATATTATAGTAATTATGGAATTAATTAATATATTTAGATATTGTTTTTTTTCCAGTAATTATATATATAATGTGATATATATGTTTCACATTATTTAATAAAGTTAGTAAAGGTAATTAGTAATATTAATTTATGGTAGTGTGGGGGTGGCAGGAGGGGGAGGGGTTCTTTTTGGCCTCGACGAAATCTTAGAACTGGTTTATTCTTGGGGTTTAGGGGAAAACACCAATAACATAGCAGAAGCTTTTAGTCTCTAGCAACGCCTCACACAAGCCCGAGAGCTAGGCATCAATGAAATCTTGGTGATAGGAGATTATAGGCTCCTAATCCAAGCCTTGGTCACTAACTCCTTATTCTGCAATTTGTGTCGTGGAAGGCACAGTAGGTACTGCGCAGACAAAACAAATAGCTTGTTGTAATTCCTTTAGTTCCTTCTCGACCCTTCCATATATCTCTTCCTGCTTCGCTCCATATCTCTACAATATGTCCTCTAAAGCGTCCTCCATAGCTCCGTAGACCAGACTAATATCGTCCTCCGTGAACGTGGCCTCTAACTAGGGCTTATTAGCGCGCATCTTCTTTCTTGTTGAAGGTTTCTTTGGGGAAACCTTCCTCTTCTGCGGTGTTGTTTTCCCAACAGGGGGATCTTCAAGTGGAGGGTTGGTAGCTTTGCCTCCTCCTTTCTCTTATGCTCCTTCATCTCCTCCTCCTTGTCCATTTGCTTTGTCTTCTCCTCCTCCTGGCGATCCAAATCCATTTTCTTCAGAGGCATTGTCCTCCTCATCGGTCTCTATATCCTGGACTTATTCCTGCTTCTTATTCTTTTTCGTCCCATTGGACTGTCTGACATGCTCAAATCAAGTGACCATGGGGTTTCCTATGGTGTCGGTGTCGGAGAGTTCTACATCAGTGACAGGTACAAGGAGCTTCTCCAACAACTCCTTTGTGATTTTCTCCATGTCTTCATTTGTTAGCTTGTAGCACGACTGTAACTCTTCCTTATTCTCATCTCTGCGCACAGTGATATAGATGAAGTGTGGATCTGCACGGAACTTTGCTATAGGTTTGTACTGGTGCAGGGCGCACGGTGTCATGCACGGAAATGACTCGATGGAAACCTTCAATTGCTGATAATATGCATGAAACACATCGTTGGACTGCCACTGCTTCGTCATGTCATTGGTGTACCACAAGGTGGAAAACCTAGCGGCCAACAACTCCGATGGTTCAATGTCTGGAAATGTGGCTCCTTCAGGCATTTTCCTAGTTACAAATGCGATCAAAACAATCAGCCAGGTGAAGTGGAATTCGTACCCCAAATATTGGGCTTCGTGGCAATCTAGTTCATTGATGAGGTAACTTGCCCAGTTTATTTGCATGCCCTCCACACATTTTCTTGCGAGGTCCACCACGAACCCAATGACCTGTGTGGGGCGGTTCTTCCTTACGAGCTTTCTAGCTATGAGTTGGCAAGAGAAGTGCACTGTGCCATCTTGTATAGAGGCTACCTTGTAACCTCGCTTTCCTTTCTTGACTTCGTCGTAAGCTTCCTTCATGCATTGTACCAGGGAGCGGTCTAAGGCCTTCCCTGGATAAAATTGTTGAGGGTCAGGTCCTTGCATGCTTAATCCTGTAATCTAGTGGATCAACATAGGATCCACAGTAATCCTCCAGTCTTTCCACGGGTATTTTCCATGATAGCACGACAAGAGGATTTTAATACAAGCGTTTAGCTCCTGGTGACTACCAAAATGGGGAATATTCATCACATTCAACACAGTGGACTGCATCAGCCCCTTAATCCATGGCTGGGAGACGAGGTGAGGCTTCTTCCCAATTGACTTCATCAAGTAGTGGTGGGGTGCTAGCATAGCATAGTTATTTATGTCGCATAGATTGAAATCGTTGTTCTTCAGCAGCGGGATCTGTCCTAACTGACTCCCGACTACGCGTATCCCTTTCGGAATATACGTGGTGAACAAGGTGTAGTCATAATCTTGTGGGATGTTGTCCCAGTTAACGACACCAACCAAAGGAGGGATGTACTCTGGTAGGATCGATGGGATCTGCTTCACATTAGCCAGATCACCGTGATGCTTACTTCGCTGCTCAGTCGCGGGGTTGACACGGCCAAAATGACGTCCAGTTGAAGGGGAAGCCTGCAGTCCCCTAGTCGATGATGCCTGGACACCTTCAGATAAATGTCTATCAGCCATGATCTTCCTAAGAACATCCTTGACGGACTTCTCTAATTCAGTAGTCTCGCCCGACATTCTCACTTTTAAACAGATAGGTCGAGGTAGAAAAACGGACAGGCGAGGTAGACAAACAAATGGTGAGGTTTATCTTCTGATAACACAGATCGACATAGAATCAATTCTCTTCTTGGCTCAGTTAATCACGGGTAGCGAAAAGTGGTCCTAGCACAGCGTCCGACGAGTTAAATAAGCGGGGCCTCGTAACGGATTCTTCCAACGGCCAGGAATGCTTCCATCAATGTGGATCTGTCGGTTATGGTGCAGTCTCAACATACCGAAAGCAATCCATCCTCCCATAAATACATTTTCTAACCATTTTGGAGCGTCGTTCTAATGGTCAGGGCACCTCCAACGATGATATAACTTTGCTAGGGAGAAGTCCCATTCTATGTGGTCATGTTGTTCTAGCGAGGCTCTGATCCTACGAACTTGCCTCCTGCGAGGTTCCAGTCTGCAAAGTATTCCATTTGGTCTCTGTAGCTTCCTGCATCTTTTTCAACTTAGCTTTATTTTTATTGAGCTTCCTTTCCTTCTTTCCTGTGATCTGAATCTCTCTAACTATTTTTGGAATCTTCTTATTCTTATATTCTCCTAGCATAGTGACTTCGCACTGCTGATGTGTTGATATTATGGTAGTTACGAGAGGTATTTACCTCCACGTGTAAACCCAACGAGAATAGAATATTACGGGAAGCAAGAAGAAACCCTAATTAGTTGGTTAATAACCCTAAAAGACAAGTCAGGTCAAGAGAATGACTTGTATTAGGTTATTGGCCTCCAAGAGAAGAAGTCGGCTAAAGGAAATAATATATACTAAAGAATTAGTACCTAGAATGAGAAGTCGGCCCAGGCAGTCTGCCAAATTTAGTATAAATATAGGAGGCCAGTCTTCATTTTGGCCAACATTCTCAAAACTACAGAAGCAACACTTGTGCGCATTCTAGTTGGCCAGTTTGTGCGCAAGTTTGGAGGAGAGTTGTCGTTGTAGCTGCTGCAGCTACCATATTTTGGTTTTGGCTTGGACTATCTCTTAGCTATGGTTTGGACTCTCTGATCAGCTCTTGTTACTTTTGCTTGGTGCGCTACCCTTGGAGAAAGATGCGCCACCTTTGTTTGGTTATCTAGCCTAGGGTTTGCTTCCGGAATGATTCTCTGTCAAGGTTAAGGTGCTTGGGGGTGGCTTCGGCCTATGGTTGGGTGACAATAGTGATATTGTCTACGGTTAAATGAGCACATCCATTATATTCGAACAGTTTATGGTCCCACACCTCCTTCATTCAGTCAAACCACTGGAAGGGAGCATATCCATAAGGATATTAAGCTCGTTGAAGAATTGTCGCTAGGGTTTCTAGTAGGAGAAGTCACCAAAGCATTGTCGCTAGAGTTACTAGCAGGTGCAGTTGCAGAAACCCTAATCCTCTCATTGAGGAACCTTGAGTGAAGGGATTGACCTAATTTTTGGATAGACTAGTGCGCCTCAGACCTAGCGCATCTCCTGGTATTCTCAGCAAGCTAAAACATCAAGTTTGAGTTTTTGGTCAAATCTAGGGTTGACCAAGTCAAGGCAACCATGACTTACTCTATGAAGTCAGAAAACAAGTTAGATGGGACTTCTAAATTCAGAGCGTGGAAGACAAGGATTGACCTCATCCTTGCCAAGAATAAAGTGTTGGATATCGTGAAAGGAAAGATCATGGAACCGAAGTTTGAAGAAGGAAAAGAGAAGGAACTGCAGAATGTTGCAGTTATGGAGAATTTCAAAGACAATGACATCAATGCCATGAGTATCATAGTGGACTCTATAAAAGACCACTTGATACCTTACATCTCCCATATTGATTTGTCTAAGATGATGTACAATGCCCTAATGAACCTCTTCTCAGTCAGAAACATTGGACAAGTAATGAGTCTGAAGAATGAGCTCTGTGACATGAAGATGAATGATGATGAAAACATAACATCATACTTTGTGAGAATATCTCAGTTAAGAGATCAACTACAAACCATTGAAGAAATCATCTCAGAGAAGGAATTGGTAAATATAGTACTCAATGGTCTTTCGAAGACATGGGATGCATATGCCGCAAGCATGAACACAAGGAAGGAGTATCCTACATTTGAAGAACTTTGGACTTGTTGTGCACAAGAAGAATCAAGGATCAGTGCAAAAGAGAAACCCCAAAAGAAATACGATGATCAAGCCTTCATAGCAAAGTTCAAGAATTTCAGGAATAAAAGGAAGTTTGGCTCCATGAAGAAACCAAATCAAGAGAAAGATATGTCAAGAATACAATGTTTCAATTTTCGAAAGTATGGTCACTACAAAAATCATTTTCCTGAGTTAAAGAAAGGGAAGGAAACACACGAAGCATCAGTTGTCAAAGAAAGGGAACCCTCAAAGAAAGCCAAGCAAGACAAAACAAACTTCTTCTTCTAAAACAAGGTAACGATACTCTTCATAGTTCATGTACATACCATGTTTTTCGTACATATCTTGCATAACTATTTTCTAGAAGATAATATGTTCAAAGAAAAACTATACCTATGGAAGAAAAACAAGATAAGGATTACTATCACAATGACTACAAGTCAGGCAATACAGATGAAAGGATGAAGTACATCAACAACCCCTAGTAAAAATTCATGTGGAAGCCATTGCATAAGTAACAACTGCAAGATAAGCCGAAATCAGAATCAATCTTGAAGAAACCTAGAAGAAGTAAAGACACAAATAAGTCAGAAATCAAGAAGAAATTTGAAAAAGATTTGTGACACCTTGCAGAAGGAAATAAGGATGCAGACGGAAGCGTGGACTCTCCTAGATGGAGAGAGCCAATTATATTACCAAAAGAAGAGCATACATTCATGCATGAAACAAGGACTAGGAGGGAGCTAATCCTAAATTATATGATCTATTGAAGATGATGAAGTATCTATCCATAGTTGAAACCATGAAAAGCAACACGTGTTCAAGTGTGACTTTAGAAGAAGTCTTCTTCGAAAAGAATCCTTAAAGTATCCCTGGCTGTCCATCCACATCCATGATACTATGATGAAAGAAATAAATTGGAATCTTCAGGGCATGGAATCTATAGAAAACTCCATGGACCCAAGAGCTAAAGAGAAACATGAGGAAGAACATGAATATTCCAAGAAAGAAAGAAAATCCAGAACAACCAGTCATTGTATCGAGAATCACAAGACTACTAGCCTGATATGAACTCACTAAAAGAAATCAAGTAGAGGATCTGAAAGTTGTGATGAAGAACAATGTATAGAAGACTTATGAACGTAAGCATTGCGAGATCTAGAACTAGAGGTTCTCCCAGATGGAGGGAGAAGACTATGTTGATCGCTTGTTCCAGTGAGCCAAACATACCTTTACATGAGCCATTATATCGTCCGCAAAATCCATGGGTTGGATTTTACATTAGATGAATACAAAGACTGTTCTCCATAATAATTTAACAAAGAGCGTATGTAGAGCAACCTCAAGGCTTTGAAGTATACCATAAAGAGACCCTTGTATGCATATGGAAGACGATCTTGTATGGATTCAAACAACTTGGTGCAGAGCCTCCAATGCACAACATAAGCATGGTGAAAAATTTCTATAACAGAGATATTGTATCAGAATGGTTACTCAGAAGTCCAGGATAATGGATTGCTAATCCATGACAAACTCTTATGATGACAGAAGAAGTGCCACTTGGATATGTTCCAGTTTGAGCTCTACCACGATGTTATGAGATAGAAGGAAGCAAAAGAGTTTAATCCAATTATGATATACTATAATGATCAGAGCTATATGAAGCCTCCAGATAAAACCAGTGTCCCAGAAAGACCAAAGTACATTTGAGATCAAGCATTACATTCTCCGTGATGAAGTCCAGAAAGGAGAAAGCAGTTCTCCAATATATATCTCTACAGATGAGCAGATAAGCAGAAATTTTGGTAAAGCCTCTGCCAAGATGAAAGAGTTTGTGTACTCAAGCTGGAGCTCATGGAAAAGGTTTCCTTATTGAAAAGGAAGAAATGAATCCCAGGTTGGGAGGGAGAGCTGATGTGTTATTGACTTATGGATAGTCATTTTTCAGTTCGAAAAATGGTCCAGGATGAGCAGTTCCTTTCCAGTTCAGAAAGTGGTTTGAGATTTTTTACGGACAAGCATTTTCCAGTTCGGAAAATGGTCCAAATCGAACAGTCAATTTTTTGAAATGAAAATGGTTCGATGGATTGTTGATGTACCATAGACATCAATTCCCCTTGTGGTTAACATAGGGAATGGTCTAGGATAGTCTCTCTTCTTGATGGTCACTCTCAGTAGTAGTCAAGAAGACTGGTCCGCCTCGCCGGACAGTCATTCTTTTGAATCTCACAGTTCTGAGCAATTCGAAGAATGGTTTGTTTTGGAGGTTGGTGCAAGACAATCATTTCCTTAGGAAATGGTCTGGACAGTCATTTCCTAAGGAAGATTCATTCTCTCCAGGTTGCACTTTGTTTATTGACGGAGGAATGACCCAGATAGGTGAATGGTCCAGGTTCAACAATCAGGGACAGGCATTCCTTAAGGCATACTCATTCTCTCCAGGTTGCACTTTGTTTAGTGCTGGAGGAATGGCCCGGATAGGTGAATGGTTCAGGCTCAGAAATCAGGACAGTTATTCTTCCTTGCTTGAGAAGAATAATCCAGATAGCTCATCATTGATGTTTTACTTTCTGAGTGCAGATGCTCTTCCAGATCTCACAGATGTGAGTGGAAGAATGACCCAGATGATTCAGTTTATATCATAACAATGTTTTATGTGCAGATTGATATCCGATGATTGTTATGGAGACTATATTTCTCTGGAAAGTAGATGTATGTTACTATGGTGGATGTGTTCCACTGATTGTGACTATATGTCACTGATTAAGTATATGTGTGCTACTTGGTGTGGCAGTGTACCACTGGATTGTAGTTGTGTACTACTATGGATAGACACAATTGTGTTCTATTGAATGACATTGTTTTGATTGCCTTGAAAACTATCAGTAGTGTTGGAAATGATTATTATCTAGATGGATGATCAATGGACAGAGATTTCCCAGACGGAAAATGGTTCAGGACATTTATTATTCTAGGACATATGTTTGGATTAGAAGAATGGCTCTTGTGTCACTCTGTGGACTAAGCGACTTATCCAACATCATGTCTGATTACTCAGATGAAGTATGGTTCCGAGAGATGATGCAGCTAACGACACTAATAGTGATGATGGTGCTCATGATCTAATCATGAGATAGTCTATACGACTATGTTGATGCTACCGGGTAAATGGTATGTTTGTGCTCAAGACCATTACCTTCAATGCCTCCCTAGCTAGGAGGGAGTGTTGATATTATGGTAGCTGCGGGAGGTATTTACCTCCATGTGTAAACCTGACGAGAATAGAATATTTCGAGAAGCAAGAAGAAACCCTAATTAGTTGGTTAATAACCCTAGAAGACAAGTCGGGTCAAGAGAATGACTTGTATTAGGTTATTAGTCTCCAAGAGAAGAAGTCGGCTAAAGAAAATAATATATACTAAATAATTAGTACCTAGAATGAGAAGTCGACCCAGACAATCTGCCCGATTTACTATAAATATAGGAGGCCAGTCTTCATTATGGCCAACATTCTCAGAAATGCAGAAGCAACACTTGTGCGCATTGCAGTTGGCCAGTTTGTGTGCAAGTTTGGAGGAGAGTTTCCGTTGTAGTTGCTATAGCTACCAGATTTCAGTTTTGGCTTGGACTATATCTTGGCTATGGTTTGGACTCTCTGATCAGCTCTTGTTACTCTTGCTTGGTGCGCTATACCTGAAGAAAGATTCGCCACCTTTGTTTCGCTATCTATCCTAAGGTTTGCTTCCGAAATGATTTTCTGTCAACGTTAAGGTGCTCGAGGGTGGCTTCGACCTATGGTTGGGTGACAATAATGATATTGTCTATGGTTAAACAAGCACATCCATTATATTCGAACATGATGTGCCCTCGAAGGGTCTGAATTCAATATCCCTTCTCTTAATACTTCCTGGGTGGATATACTTCTTTCTTGAATGGGTAGGTCTTTCAAGCCTTCTTGAATTATTTCAACCTTGACAACTAATTCTCTTGCCTTATGTTCCTGTTGCTTTGACTTATCCCCTCGTTCTTCTATTAGCCGGCCTATTTTTCTAGCTATGAAATCCCTTAGTTCTTGTTTTTTCTTTTATGTAGCTTCTTCCTCTGCTTTCCTTCTGATCTGATGCTTCTCAATCCAAGTCTTACCTAGTAAAAGTGGGAAGGGGGCGTTGTCCCCAACAAACTTAATGATTTCAAATTCCCCTTCAATCAATGTTCCATGAACAATAAAAGGTACATTAGTAACTCTTCCACATAAGGTTATCATATTTCCTTTAAACAAGCCTATCCTTCCCAATGACAGTACCACAGTAGGCTCTCCCAAAATTTTCCAAGTTCCTTCTGTCATAATATTCACTTGTGTTTCCTCATCCA